>PVLD010015497.1:0-48688 GCA_004027595.1 Dinomys branickii | reverse complement strand
ACATACCTGCAATGATCTCTCAGACAAAAAATGAACTGAAAACTATAATGGAAGAAATGTTCCATACACATAGAGAAGAAATAGATAAAAGATTAGAAGAAAATAGGAAACAAATGGAAACGTTACAAGAGCAATTTAGGAATGAATTACCAAGAATGAAACAGGTCCAAAGAGATTGCCAGGATTTGAAAACTTCCATTGAAAGCTTGCAAAACCACGTAAATGAAACCGAAGATAGAATTTGAGACCTCGAAGACAGCATGGCAGCTTATGAGCATGAAAGGAAGGATCTCACAAAATCATCAAAGACCCAAGAAAAATCAATTCAACAGCTGCAAGATGACGCAAAATGAAATAATATTCGAGTAATAGGAGTCAGTGAAACAGCAGGAGACCACACAAACGATATAAAAAGAATATTTGCTGAAATAATAGCAGAAATTTTCCCGAACAAGGTAAAAGATACTGAAGTACAGTTAAACGAGGCATATAGAACCCCAATGAACCATAACCCAAAGAGAAACACACACAGACCTACAATAGTCAAGATTCCAGATATCCAGCAAAAGAACACAATATTAAAAGCTGCCAGAGAAATGAAACAGATCATCTATAAAGGAAAGCCCATCAGAATCACAGCAGACTTCTCAACGGAAACCATGAAATCAAGAAGAGCTTGGAGAAAGATATTACAGATTCTGAGACAAAACAACTTCCAACCCAGACTGATGTATCCTGCAAAACTATCCCTCAAATTCAATGGAGAAATAAAATATTTCCACGACAAAGAACAACTGAAGAAATTCATCAGTGCCAAACCAGCATTGCAAAAAGCACTAAAAGATATTCTAGACAGAGAAAAAAGAGACCACAATCCCAAGAACAACGATAGAAATAATTCCCTAAACAGAACAAGTAAACAGTCAGCAAAAGAAGGAAAACAACAACAAGTAAAGAACATGACTAGAATAAGCCAACATATAACCATCATAACCATTAATCTAAATGGCCCCAGTTCACAAGTCAAAAGGAAAAGATTGGAAGAGTGGATTAAGGAACACAATCCAATGATATGCTGTATACAGGAAACACATTTTACTCAAAAGGAAATCCACAGATAAGGTTGGAAAACAATTCTACATGCAACAGGTCCCCAGAAAAAAGCAAGGGTAGCTATTATGTTTGCAAACAATGTAAACTTCAAACCAAAAACAATCAAAAGAGATAAGGAAGGCCATTACATACTAGTTAGGGGAAAGCTGCAAGAGGAAGAGATAACAATCCTAAACATTTATGCAACAAACAATGGAGCACCTAACTTTACAAGTCAAATCTTAACAGACGTGAAAAATCAACTAACTAATAACACTATTGTAATGGGGGACCTAAACACCCCTCTGACGCAAAGAGACAGGTCAACTGGACAGAAACTTAGCAAAGAAATAACAGACCTGAACCAAAAGTGTGAACAAATGGATTTAGTAAATGTATACAGAGTGTTCCAACCCACAACATCAGAATACACATTTTTCTCAGCTGCACATGGGTCTTTCTCTAAAATAGACCACATTCTAGCCCATAGAGCATATCTACCTAAATGCAAAAAATTTCAAGTTATCCCATGCATATTATCGGACCACACTGCAATGAAACTGGAAATTAATGACAAAGAGAACTCCAAAAACCATATAAACACTTGGAAATTAGACAACAACCTCCTGAATGACCAATGGGTCACACAAGAAGTAAAAGAAGAAATTTAAAAATACCTACAAATAAATGAAAATGCAAGTACAACCTACCGGAATCTGTGGGATGCAATGAAAGCAGTCCTCAGAGGGAAATTTATAGCAATGAACTCATATACAAAGAAAACAGAAAGAGAGCAAATAAATAAACTAATGATACACCTCAAACTCTTAGAAAAAGAGCAACAAGCCAAACCAAGAGCCCAAAGAAGGGAGGAGATTATAAAACTCAGGGCACAAATTAATGCAATTGAGATGAAGAAAACTCTACAAAAAATTAGTGAATCAAAGCGTTGGTTCTTCAAAAGAATAAATAAAATTGATAAACCCCTAGCCAACCTTATCAAAAAAAGAAGGGAAAGATCTCAAATTCATGCAATAAGGACTGAAAAGGATGAAGTCACTACAGATGCAAAAGAAATACAAAAGATCATTAATACCTACTTTGAAAATCTGTATTCCCATAGGATAGAAAATACAGCAGAAATGCACAGATTCCTAGAAAGGTACAAATTACCAAAATTGAATCAGGAAGATGTAAAAATCCTGAACAACCCAATATCAATTAATGAGATTGAAAACGTTATTAAAAACTTACCAACAAAGAAAAGCCCAGGCTCTGATGGATTCACAGCAGAATTCTATAAAACATTCAGAGAAGATCTAATGCCAACACTCCTCAAACTCTTCAATGAAATCGAAAAGGAAGCAACTCTCCCCAACACATTTCTGGAGGCAAGTATTATACTGGTACCAAAACCAGAGAGGGACCCAACCAAGAAAGAGAGCTACAGGCCAATCTCTCTAATGAACATAGATGCAAAGATACTCAACAAAATATTGGCAAATAGATTACAGCGAATCATAAGGAAAATTATACACCACGACCAGGTAGGATTCATTCCAGGAATGCAGGGATGGCTCAGTATTCGCAAATCAATTAATGTAATACACTATATTAATACAGTCAAAGACAAAAACCACATGATCATCTCAATAGATGCAGAAAAGGCTTTTGATAAAGTCCAACATGCATTCATGTTAAAAACCTTAGAAAAAATAGGAATAGATGGCCTCTACCTCAATCTGATCAAAGCCCTCTATAACAAACCAACAGCCAACATCATACTAAATGGACATAAACTGAAAACTTTTACTTTAAAGTCAGGAACAAGACAAGGATGTCCATTGTCACCACTCCTATTCAACATAGTTCTGGAAGCATTAGCCAGAGCAATCAGACAAGAGAGAGAAATAAAAGGAATAAGGATAGGAAAGGAAGAAGTGAAACTATCACTATTTGCAGATGACATGATACTATACATGGAGGACCCCAAAAACTCCACAAGAAAACTCCTGGAATTAATTGACAAATTCAGCAGAGTAGCTGGATGCAAAGTCAACACCCAAAAATCAATAGCATGCCTATACACGAACAACAAACAGACTGAGAGAGAAATTGAGGAAACCATACCTTTTACAATAGCAACCAAGGAATTCAAATACTTAGAAATCAATCTAACAAAGAATGTGAAAGATTTATTCAGTGAAAACTACAGTACTCTGAAAAAGGAGATCGAAGAGGATTTCAATAAATGGAAAAACATACCCTGCTCATGGTGAGGAAGAACGAACATTGTAAAAATGGCCATACTACCAAAACTGTTGCACAGATTCAGTGCAATTCCCATTAAACTACTGTTAGCACACCTCACAGATCTAGAGAAAATATGCCTCAAATTCATCGGGAACCAGAAGAGACCCAGAATAGCAAAAGCAATCCTGGGCAAGAAGGACAAGTCAGGTGGAATCACAATCCCTGACCTGAAATTATACTACAAAGCTACTGTAATTAAATCAACCTGGTACTGGTTAAAAAACAGACCTGAGGATCAATGGAACAGACTGGAAGATGCAACCACAATGAAAAACCCACTCAGCTACCTAATATTTGACAAAGGTGTCATCCAAACTCACTGGAAGAAAGAAGGCCTGTTTAATAAATGGTGCTGGAGAAACTGGCTTGCCTCTTGCCGAAAACTGAAAATAGACCCAAGTCTGTCACCATGCATCAAACTCAGGTCAAAATGGATCACAGACCTCAATATTAAAACAGAAACTCTAAATCTATTGGAAGAGAAAGTAGGTAAAAATCTTGAAGAGATAGGAGTAGGCAGAGAGTTCATGAACAAAAATGAAACTGCAAGGGAAACACTTCAAAGAATCAATAATTGGGACCTCATCTTTCTGAAAAGTTTTTGTACATCTAAAGAAATCACCAGCAAAGTAAAAAGGAAACTCGCAAATTGGGAAAAAATCCTATCTGGTGTCCCTCAGACAAAGGACTGCTATCTAGAACATACAAAGAATTAAAAAACACGTACCTGTCCAAATTCAAAGACCCAATCCAGAAATGGGCATCTAAGATGAATACACATTTCTCAGATAAAGAAATACAAATGGCAAATAAGTATATGAGAAAATGTTCCACATCCTTAGTCATTCGAGAAATGCAAATAAAAACAACATCGAGATTTCATCTCACTGCAGTAAGACTGGCCAGTATGAAAAAATCATCCAGTAACAAATGCTGGTGAGGCTGTGGAGAAATAGGGACTCTATTACACTGCTGGTGGGAATGCAGACTGGTGCAACCACTGTGGAGAGCAGTTTGGAGATTTCTCAGCAAACTAGGTCTAGAGGTTTCATTCAAACCAGCTATTCCCTTTCTGGGTATTTTCCCAGAAGAGCTGAAAACATCATATCACTCTGATGTATGTGCACCCATGTTTATAGCAGCACAATTTGTAATAGCTAAAATGTGGAAGCAACCCAAGTGTCCATCCACAGAAGCCTGGATTTAAAAACTGTGGCATTTTTATATAATGGAATATTATTCAGCTATAAAGAAAGACAGTTTTGGGGACTTTGTAGGCAAGTGGTCAAAATTGGAGTCCATACTCATAAGTGAAATAAATCAGTGGTACATGAGCAGGTAACGTATTGTATCACTGGTGTAAGAACCTGAGGGTGGGAATATAAACTAAGAGACATGAAGGAAATCTGTTCAAAAGCAAAGAACAGATGGGACGAGGGAAAGGAGAAAAGAAAGAGGTAAAAATGTATGTATGTATATATGTATATACATATGTGCAGGAGGGCTAACATGGTTCTACTATTGTATTATATCACTTAATGCTAAGGAATAGTTGATGATGGGTTATTCGATCAATCTTGTATGTCTGTATGTGTTATCCTGAGCACACACTTTGAAGATATCAATATGCAAAGCAGCAACTATTGTTGGTTTTCTGTTGCTTTGTCTATAACTCAATTCTGATCTTACTGTTATTGTACTACTTTGTGTCTCTTTGTTAATCCTTTCCGGTTTCTTTTTTTTTTTTTTTTTCCTGTTGTTGAGATGATTAATTTTTTGGCCAATTTCTCATGTCTGTATCTGTGTTCATGAATATACACTTTGAAGATATCAACAGGTAAAGCAACAACCATTGTTGAGTCCATGTCACCTTGTCTGTAAATCAGTTTTGACTGTGCTATGTCTTATGCTACTTTGTGTCTGTTTGTTAATATGTTTTTGTGCTTTTACTTTTAAAATAAAATAAAATAAAATAAATAAGACCAGAACTCAACAGGACAAACATTAAATTCTGTAGCTCTGTGTCTGGCATTCAGGGCTCATGGTGACAAGATTTAAATTCCAGAGTCTATGGTCAGACCCACCCCTATGACGTCTTTCTTGAGCTGGTTCTGCTCACGGCCTGCAACTTTCCTTAGATATTCCACCCTCCTTGCGTCTCTGACTTTCTGGATTCTCCACAGCACTTTTAACTACATTCCTACAGCTTCATACACTGCCCTCTGAAGGGCTCCTTCCTTTGAAATCTGGATGGAAGCCTCCCTGACCCCACAACTCTTGCCTGCTGCATGCAGGTACAACCATCATCACATGGTTGAAGCCAAGATCTACTGCCAGCAAGAATAGCAGCCAAACCCTTTGGGACCATGATTCCAGCAGCATTTTAGTGCCTGGCTAGCTGATCACACCAACATAAATTCCAGAAAAAAAAATCCTGAGGAGGCCATTCTTGAGTAGAAACCCCAGGGATTCTCTTCTCAAAGGTAAGCTTATACTTTAACACCCCTTAGCATGCATTAAGAGGGGTTTTACTGATCCCTGAGATGCTTTCAAGGCATGTTTCTCCTTGTTCTTATATAAAGTACTTGGTTTCATTTTAATGCTACTAATCCCTTCAGCAACCACACCTGCACTGGTCTCAACTTTACATGTGGTTCCTTTGGGTCCAAAATGTAAGTTTTTCAAATTTTTCTACTCAGTGTTTTACCCCTAACTCACACTATAAAGCTAGCTAAAAGAGCTGGCAGTAACCAGGTCATGACCTAATGTTGAGCTGCCTTGAAATTTCCTGCACCAGATCAGTCTGATGCCCTCATTGTCAATCTTGCTCAATGCCACAGGACACAGACAAAATGTAGACCAAGTTTTTAGGCACATCTGTTGTCCAATTTCCAATAGAAAAATTGTAATTTCATGAGTATAGCACTTACTCTCTGCATTCCTATCAGAATTCTGGTCTTCTGAGCTCTGGCCAGAATCACCTATCAGGTTCTGCTTACAACTTTTTAAGACTTCTCTAGCCCACATCTCCAAATCTCCAAACTCTGCTCACAAATCAGTTCCACAGGCTTCTAAACCACATGGGCAGGTACAAACACAACCTTACTTCTCTGCTACAAATTTTCTGTATTAGCTTTCCTATCATTGAGAAACAATATCGCACACTCACAATTTAAAGAAAGAGAGGGTTAATCTGGCTCATTGATTCAAAAATTTCAGTCCTTGTTTGGCTTCCCCCAAGGCAGGAATATCCTGGCAGAAGACCATTGCAAATGTGCTTACTTAGTTCACAGTGCCAGAAATCTGGGACAGATTAGCACCAGTAAAGAAGAGGCCAGGGACCATATACAGTACCTAAAATCATCCCTTCTTCACCCACTCAGACATACCCAAAAGTCTCCATTACTAATCAAAGAGGCTCCTATGCCCATCACATTGTCACAAGTAAGTTTAACCACCAGGGATCTTTTTCTTTACCCTGTACCTTAGTCTATATAGAATTAAATTGTTTCCCAGGGATACTAAATGCATCCACACAAATTATTATGGAAACCCTCAAAAAATACACCATTTTGAAGAACAGCTCTGTATATATATATATATATATATATATATATTTTTTTTTTTTTTTTGGCGGTACTGGGGATCGAACTCAGGACCCTGCGCTTGCTAGGCAAGCGCTTATTCCACTGAGCTATATCCCCAGCCCTAGCTCTGTATATTTTGAGCATTCTCTAGGGAAACAGAACCCATAGAAGGGATATATAGAGGGGCCTTATCAGATTGGCTTCCACCATCAAAAGCTCAGAAAAAGAGAGACCAAGGAAGCAGCCCAAATCTGAGACTGAAGGCTTGGAAGCTCCTCATTAAAAGGCTGAAGAAGTCTCATGGAGTCTCATGTTCCCAGACTATGACTTCAGCAAAATATTCCACATCCATTCAAGAAGAATCAAGTTTAGGCTCACACGTTTCCTGCCCTCTCCCACTTTTTTTTTCCATATGGGCTCCCAGACTATTGGACAGTGCTGCCCACATCAAGGCTGGTCTCCCCCAATAATCTACATATCAGTCATCTCTGTAAATACCCTCATAGGCAATACCCACAAGTGTGGCATCTGTCAATCCAACAAATCCCAAAATAAATTTAAAATTCTCAATTCAGTCACAAATTATATATGATTATCCACTTTTATCATTTGAGAGTCTACCAAAGTTTAGTTAATGCTAATAAATTTTCTTTTATTCTGAGCACTACAAACAACTCATTGTTCAAGTGGTAATTGAGTCTTAAAATGACATGAAAAAGTGTCACTGAGAGGTGACAGGCACCTGAAGCATTTGTTCCTATTATCTAAGAAATAATAGCTTTCTCATGGCTTGTCAGCTCTGACTGGTTGTGAGAAATTCCTAATGACTGAAGGCTTCATGGTCCACCATTCTGTGTCTATGTGATGTAAGCATAGGAAGGGAGGACTGCAGAGCTCTAGTGTGTAAATCAAAGTAGGCCTAATTGAATTCATAATAACAACAGTGTTACTTTTTATTGAGCATATTAAATACATACCATACACCGAGCCTACATTTTTACTACTTTAATTCTTGTAGCATTAAACAAGGGGATTGAGGCTCCGTATAAGATTAGATGCTAATAACTGCACAGGTGGGATGCCAGCCTAGTTCTCAAGAGCTTATTTGGAAGTTCTAGCAGGGGAGCACAGCTATTCGTATACCCTTGACCAAGAAATGGTTCTCAACTATCGAGGGTGCATCGAGGGACGCACACGGAGTATTGAGAGAGAAAGGGGACACCCGCCTTGCCAGCCGGATCAGCCAAATCAAGCCTGGTGATCAATGGGGTGACAGATGTTACAGCCAGATCACCCTCACAACCACCAACCTAGTTCTTTCTAGTTTCATGCTTATGTTCTTTCCACAAACTGCTTATATTTGTACTTGTGGTGATACATATTCTGCTATGTCCTTCAAGTCTATTTGTAGACATATGTACACACACACACACACACACACACACACACAGAGTCTTCTCTAAAACTGTGCTCAGACTAGCATGTGCAAGGCCCTGGGTTCAGTCCTCAACACTGAAAACCCAAACCCAAAACCAAACCACCACCTTCACCACCACCAGCAGCAGCATCATCAACAGTTGTTTGTAGTTTAATTTTCTATGTGGTTTTAGTGGGTATTTAAATCAAATTTGTGGTTTAAACATTCCTTCACAAAGATACACAATAACCTTTGTTCCAAAATGAAAACTTGTGAAATGACTGTATAGGAGATGTATCTTGTATAGGACTTGAACCACTCTAGAGCTATAGTTAGAAAGTGATGTTATCAGATCCGGGGGTAAGAGTGTTTCAAGTCCTTTAAGGGTCTCCTAGGCCATAGTGGATGGTGGGTCAGTGAGAAGGTGGGATTTGGGAGTGAGAGGCCCACTTCCTCCATCAGGCCATTTCTCCCCCTCTGTGCATGCCTCAGACCCTACATGGGATTTCACTGGAAGAAAAGGCACCCAAGCTCACAGATATTTGAAATTCTTGCCCTAAATAGAATTAGAAGCTACCATGACTCTGTCAGTACTCACTCTAGTCCCTTCTGCTATAATTCAATAAGTCCACAAATTTGATTTAAATAACCACGAAAATCACACAGAAAATTAAACTACAAACAACTCATTGTTCAAGTGGGAATTGAGTCTTAAAATGACATGAAAAAGTGTCACTGAGAAGTGACAGGCACCTCAAAGCATTTGTTCCTGAAAACATATAGATCTTACCTGGCTCCCCTTGTACACTGTCCCGTGCAATGATAAGATTTCCTCCTCTTCAGCGATCCCCCAGTGCAATGCTAATTTGGAAAATTAACTCTGAATTTCCTCTTTTCAAATGCTCATAATTCATCTGACTCTTGAGAGAGAAAATCTCACACACTTTCTCAGGGCCACGTGATTTCCATCGTCTTTAATAGAAATCACACTTCTCAAATCCTAAAAAAAAAAGGCTATAGCAACTTAGGTATTCATGTTTTTGTAGCCAAATCTGTTTCTTTTCATTTCCTCTGAGAGTTGCTTTTCTCCATTAAAATGTCATAAGATTTATGGTGTGTGTCAGTGAACATGATGCTCTGTAGAGCTTCCCTGTCCTTCTCCCATGGGATCTGGTCAGAGCAGTAGAATCCCACACTCTGATAATCTCTGCTTATACAGGGAATGTGAGCAAGTGAGCCCATGTTTGAAAGGTGCAGTCCTACTAATCAGGGAGGCTTAATGGCCTCACGTGACTGATCATGTCTCAAATTTCTGCAATGTGAAGATCCTTTTAACTTCCAAAATGCTCATGCATTTCCACTGAAAAATAATTATGCATGTCAAATCTAAACATTGAGAAAAATATATAACGGCAAGGAGACACTATTATACCTGTTAATGAATGCCCACTTTCTTAAGCACAAGAATAGGTTTCTGTATATTAGTCACAAGACGTGTCTAAAATAGTACAAGTATATGAAACACATCATGCATAGTGTGTACCGACAAGGTTTAAATAAGCACAACCATAGATCTGCAAAGCCTCCACACTAATGATGAGCCATCCAGAAATCTCCACAAACTGCTGGTAGAAGAAGCATCACCTGGTCTCCAGAGTGAGAAAAACTAGACTTCAGTCAATAGTCAATCTCTTGCCAGGTACATGAACATAGCTTGTCTGACTTCCTGTTTTCTTACCTGGTAATTCTAATTTTAGGGTAAAGGTTTGTACATTAAAAATAGATACTATACTATTTGTTATATAGTAGTGACAATGGTTAATCATTGTGTAGTTAGTGTGTTATGCACTGAGTCTGCATATCCGTACATTTTAAGACACATGCTAGTGAACAACAATCCCATGAAGTAAATGATAGTGATCAAGAGAACACACCCTGACCCAGGCAACCTTCTGAGGAGTGCAAGGACCTGGGTGCCAGAGTGAACTCTGGACTCCAACCCCTCAAGCTGCATGGCCAGGAACAGGTTATTTAATTTCTCCCACATTTTCCTTCTCATTCATCAAAGGAGATAACATTATAGTCCTTACCCTTTAGTAATATTTGGCAAGTGTTTAACACAGTGCTCAAAACACACTATGAGTAACAGACCCTGTTATTTTATGGGGGAGGAACTGGATTCAGTAAATTAATTGGTCCAAGGTTGCACAGTTGCTACAAGGCAGAATTAGGGCTGTAACTCAGACTTACCACTCTGACACACACTGCACAGGCACTGGCTTCCTGCAGGAAGACACCTGCTCTTTCCACTACTCCCCTCTAGATTTAGCTCTAGAAGGGAGTAATCCTCTAGATTACTCTAGAATTCTCTAGAAGGAGCTGACCTCACAGCAGGAAGAGTAGGATGGGGGTTAGTAGAGGCCAGGAAGAGCAGATAAGCATGGGAAAGGGAAAGGTTGACCAATAGGTACCAAATTACAGTTAGAAGGGAGAAGTTCTGGTGAGCTGCTGCATAGCAGGTGGCCCATATGTAATTATAATCTATTGCATATTTCAAATAACCTAGAAGAAAAGATCCTGGATGTTTTGCCAGAAAGAAATGATAAGGGGACAGATAGTTTCTCTTGTTTTGAACTCTAGTACTCCACAAACAGCATGTAGTAGCCCATAAATATGTGCAATTCTTACATTCTAGTTAAAAATATTTTTGTTTCCCTTAGGGTAGAGTCCACCTAGGCAGGTTTTCACATCTTTCCTGGGTCATCCATTTACTTACATGAGGATTGGCTACCACCACAAGGAGAACCCCCTGCCACATCTCCAGGAGAGATGCAGGTGAGGCTGCTCTTGGCAGGAACCTGCCCTAGCTGGGTTGACTCCAAGCCCATGCTCCAGGTATAAGGCCCAAAAATGGAATGAACCCTTCCTCTGTACCTCACTGGCCAGACTGATTCCTACTTATTTCCACTGAAAATCCACAGCCCAATATTTACTACTGCTAACATGAAACTAAAATTGGTAGCCCAGTCTTCAGTGTTTTTCATAAGACCTTCTAACATGTGCAGATGTGCCTTTTAATCTTTCATTATTGCTGGGCATGGTGGCACATGCCTGTAATCCCAACACTTGTGAGGCTGAGGGAGGAGGATCATTGCGAGTTTGAGACCAGCCTGGGCTACAAAGTAAGCTCAAGGCCAGCCTGAAGTGCATAGTGAGACCCTGTCTCAAAAAGACCAAAAAAAAAAAAAAAATTTTATTATAGCTGTCTTCTAATGAATTAATTTTGCCAACGTAGCCTTGATACATAGCTTTCCTCCAGTATAACAGCATTCACTTTTCAGTGATACTATGTGTGCATGCCTCTGTGTGTGTGTGTGTGTGTGTGTGTGTGTGTGTGTGTGTTGTACCCAAAGTCTTCCCATTGAGCTACATCCTCATCTTATTTTTTTAATTTTTAGAGAGATCTCACTAAGTCTCTAGGCTGTGCTCAAATTTAAGATGCTCCTGCCTCAGCTGTCCAGAATGCTGGGATTATAGGCATGTGCCACCACACCTGGCTGGGACTTTCTGTTTAAATTTGACTTTGGAAATATCGGGAAATTCCAAGGTACAATTTGTAGACCAGGAGCTCGATGCAGTTCTCAGGGACCATGAACTCATATATTGTGCAATACAAAAATGAATTCTAATCATATGACCCCAAGACTTGCATGTTCCTCTACAGCTATACCCCAAAAAGTTATTTAAAAACTTTGTGATATTTCTTTTCATAATGCTCCAGAGATTTAAAAGTGTAGTTCGCCTCAAGCTTCTACGCCCCTCCACACACACTAGAAACCCTTGTTTTTTGAGCAGTATCTTGCTTTGCTTTATACCTGCATCCTGATTCATATCCTGAGGCCCTCCACATGCCAAAACTGTCACTAAGCACAAGCAAGTGGACAGGCGTGTGTCCTGGGCAAGTGACAGAGAGACCTGAATGGTAGGCTAGGACCCCATCACCACTGAGATTGTTGATATGACCTTTTTTAAAAAACTCAACAGCTGCATCAGAAACACACAATGCTTTCTTTGCCAAACTGCAAAAACCAAAACTGGTACAAAGGGAATTTCCAAGTTTTCGAAATGTCATTATGAACAATAGGATTGTTTTTAAAACTATTAAAAAACTGTTGGCACTAACCCTTGAAACAAGTTGAAAGACAAAGCAAGCTGAAATGCGAGCTCTGAAACCAGGGTGCAGGGCAGCTGCTACTCACCAACACAGTCCCAGAGACGGACTTCCGTTGCCTACACTGGCCTTTCAAGTCTGGAGAATTTTCCTTTGATTAACTCCCTTCCGGTACAGGGCTCTGCAGCATCCCGAGGGCCAGCTCTGAACTTGGGACAGTGAAGGACAGGACCGTGTCCCACAGGCAAGCCATCAAGAAGAGCTGGACAGATTCTCCCAATTCAGGACCCTTTCTAAAGAAGCCCTGGGATTTAACATTCCAAAATAATGGGCGGGAAGGCAACAAAAGATTCAGTCAAGCAAAGTAATCTTCTCCTCCCAACCCATGCTCAGAACAGTTGCAGAACTTTATTTTTTCATTCAACTCTGGACTTTCTGACTGTATATGCAATGACTAAATTAAACCATTGATTCAAGCAAAATGGCTGACAGTTAAGTCAATCACTATTATTATTGATTGCACAGGACATTATACAAGTTCTCTGTCATCAGCAAGGAGTTTTAAAAGGAGCTTCATCTAGTGGGACATGGTAGCACATGCCTATAATCCCTGCACTTTGGGAAGCCGAGGCAGGAGGATCACAAGTGTGAACCCTGCCTGGGCAATTTAAGTAAGAACTGGCCTTGAAATAAAACAAAGAAGAAGGGATGGGAATGTAGCCCAGAGCAGAAGCTCTGGGTTCAATCCTCATCACTTCCCACAGAAAAATACCTCCATTTAACTGGAGTCTAAGGAGCCAGTGATCCTTAAAGGAAGCTGAGAACAGGCATTTGTTGTAATCTTGTAAGGAGGCGGGTTTCCAGGCAGCTCAATTTCCAGGCAGCTCACGGCAAACACAGTGTAGCTGACCATCAGACAGCTTGACATGTTCATCAGTACCCTGGTTCCAGAGAGGTAAGGATTTATGTAAAGAGCTACACCAGGCTGCACTCTGTTGGAAGGAAAGAGAAACAGGCACAGGGCCTAAGGAAGGCAGGTGATTGAGAGCAGGTGACTCGTGGCTTCTTACCCAGTACCTCTGATCTTGTTTTTAACGAACAGAAAGATAAACTCAATCCCAGCCTCTCTCCATCTCTCTTCTCTCTCTCTAGCAAACAATGTTTATTTATTGAGCAACCAATTAAATTCTTCCCACATTTTAATCTCATTTAAATTGCACAATACCTGCAAGAAATAAATGTCATTCTGTCCCTGCTGTGGATGAGGAGCAAGACTGAGCACATTAAGCAAGGGCAGAGGATCTGCATGTGCAGCACATCCCTGGATGCCTCGGGCATTGCTGCTCTTTAAGAAACTTTGATCACACAGCTGTAATCCCAGCATCACACGTTCTAGATCCAGCCACCTCTGAAAAGCCCCCATGACTGCACGAGGCTTTCGGACATGCAGACACAAACCATGGAAAGGATCCCCCGTGTTCTCAGAGGCCTGCCTTTCCACCAGCCATCTCTAAGCAGCAGCATTCGCCTTAGCTCTCATAGTACTTCATGAAGGCGCTCCTAAAAGAAGCTCCCAGAACTGCTTCAGGCAGTGGCAAGGATGGGGGCATAAGTGTTCTTAAAGCAGGTGGGGGATGTTTTGAGGGAGATTAGTTACAATGTTTCTTTTACTGAAATAAGTTTTTTAGAAAATATGAGGATTCATGATAGATTTGGATCACACTTTTTATATTATTATCCCAGTTCTTAGTCATCTTTCAATAAGCCTAATTATTACTACTATTTCCATAAAAAGAAGAGACTTTGCTACCCAGTGACAGAGGTGGACAGAAGCCAAGGTTGTCTCTCTGAACATGTCAGAAGCCGGGGCTGTCGAGAAAACCTCCAAACGCCATACACATTTGTGTCAGTCCTGTCCTCATGCACATCTGCAAGCTGTGCTCCCAAGGAACTGCTAAGCTTGTCTTTTACTCGCTGTGAGCCACTGTTCACAACAACTGCCTGGCCCAGATGAAAAAACTAATCACCTGCAGGGTCCCTCCGGGCCAGCGGGGTTAATGACAGAACTAACTACAATGTGATGCAGACAGGTTCTGTGTAATTTACAGATCTTGCTGGGCAGGGCAGCCAAACAGGACACCTTCCCGGGCATGCAGGAGGACTCTTTGTTCAGGGTTACCTTGCTGTGCCATGCAGGCTCTGCAGGGTCGCCTGCTCCCCAGAGACCAGGTCTCTGTAGGCCCCCACCGAGGAACTTGCTGTCTATCTTGGGCGGACCTGACCAGTGATCAGTGCTGGCTTTCTGGGACTGCTAATGCCACACAGACTCACAGCGACTCGGGCTCTGCACCCTCACTTGTGCCACTATTTGCAAGAGGCCTGGCCCCACTTCCCCAGCTGCTCACCTGCAGACCTGAGCCATCTTAGCCCATGTGAGGGGCGATGTCCACCCACTTCCCACAGCTGGCGGGACCCTTCCATGTGCTCCTTCACGTGTCATCCAGTGCAGGAGCAAACTTTGCCCTCAGGCAAAGACAAAACCAGAAACCACTGAAGAATACACCAGGAAAGACAGGCAAAGTCATTCATTCACTAAACAAGCATTTACTGGATGCCAGCTAGGTGCCAAGAATGGGTGGGTCATCTGACAGCCATGGAAGAGCAGGCCTGGCCCAGTGCCTGACCTCGAGCTGCACTGAAGGACCCAGAAAAATCTGCCAATAAAACAACAAAGAAAATGGAGATTGTAAAAAATGCTAAGACCAAAATAAAACAGTCAATGCAAGGAGCTGGCATGGGAGAGAAGAAGAGGGGCAGCTTCATCTTGTACCCAGGCCAGTGTCTGAGCAGGTGACCCAGAGCTCACCACTGACAGAGGACGACCCTGCTGAGATGTGAAGAGGAATCACACAAAGGCCCCCACATGGGCAGGGCTCAGAGTGTCCAAAATGGAGAAAAGGCTGGCGTGGCAAAGGGGTGCTACTGATGAGAGAGGCGAGAACCTAAGAACGTGGAGAGAAGTTTAAATTTTATTCTAAAAGCAATGAGAAGCTGCAAAGGAGGTAATTTATCTGATCAATAGCCTAAATTTTTCTGGAATGGAAAATGAATTATGAGGGGCAAGAAGGCACATATGGAAACCTTCTCAAGACTGTCTGCCTTGGTCAGGCAGCCCTGAAGTTGGTTCTGGGTACAGCGCCATCATGGTTTACTTCCCATGATGTCAACTTAACCAGGCCACAAGGTGCAAAGATGTTTGGTCAGATAGTATTCTGAGTCTGTCTTTGAGTGTTTCTGGATGGGTAAACTGAGGAAAGCAGACTGCCTCCTCTAATGTAGGTGAACCTTGCCCTATCACCTGAAGACTTTAGATAACAACCTTACTGATCTATGGGGAACGAGGACTCCCAATTGAATGTCTTTTAGCTGAGGTGTCAGGCTTCTTCCTCTGGACTCAACCTGAACATCTACTCCTCCTGGTGTAGAGCCTGCCAGCTCTCTGACCATGCCACTGGCTCTCCAGGTCAGCCAGCTTACCAGCAGCAGACTGCAGGACTGGTCTGGGATGGTCGATCTTCATAATCATGTGAATCATATTCCAAACCATGTGTATACAGAGATCCATACACATACAGGTTGTCCTTACTAGTTCTGCTTTGTGTGGAGTCCTAACTGATACAAGTAGATATTTAGTGATGTCAACAGACTTGGCATGTGTAGACAGATGGCTTGGGTTTAATGTGGAAATGAGAAGTTCATATTAAGTTCTTCATGTAATAAAGTCTTCCTCATCTTCACCTACCAGTCAAGAGCATATTCTTGCCCCTGTTGTTTTTAAAGAGATTAAAGATTCCCTGAACAGTCTTTGAAAACCATGTCTTATTGCTGCCACCCCTCATATGGATAGTACTTTAATGTTAGGAGTGCAAGAAGCAAAATCTACATTTACAGATTAAACACCCCATGAAGGCCATAAATTGTCCCCTTAGTGATTTCACAATGAATTCTATGCAAAAGCTCTACTCCAAAATTGAACTTTCAAGCAAATATTTCAAACAACATTTATCCTGTGTTACTTGCAAAGTAGATCAGTGCTAAAGGGACATGAAATTTGAGAGTCATGCATGCCTGTCAACAGGGACAAGCAACAGACTGTCCCCAAGCAGAATAACATCACACTAGCATTTAAGCCTCCATAACCACGACACACCTCCTCACTAGGTGACTGTTCCCAAAAGTGTAGAAGCTGGAGCTCACAGACATACAAATACCTCCTGAAAACATGGACATCTGTCCACACAACCTCTCAGAAATTGCTGGGGTCTTCATTTAGGAGAACAGACGTGGCAGCTGGCCTGACAAGCTCTTCCCAAGACCTTAGACTTCAGGATGCAGCAAGAACAGTTCACAATGTAGCAAAGTAGTTTTTTCTAAATAGTAATTGGAAAAATCCCACTTCATCCCCTCAAAAACACTTCACCTCCAAGTACAAGGGAGAGATAAAGATGGCTCCTTTGGTCAAGAGTGAAAAGGAAGGAAATCTCAGAAGCTTGAATTTGTCTGGCCGCGAGTGTGTTTTTGGTTGTGCTGTGTTTACTCTTTGGAAAAATGTGGCATCCCATTTTTATTCTCAAAAAGCTTTAAATGCTTATTTAAAAAATGTTCTTTGAAATCAAATAGCTCTTTAAAGGCTGTATTTTGATGATTTGATTGTAAATGAATGAAAAGCACATGGATTAAGTCACACATGGTTTTAAAGAATTACAGGCAAAAAATTGTCTAACAAGACTCACTGAGAGCTTACCAAATTGAAATGTTTGAAAGGAAGAGTCACAGGACAGAGGAAAACAAGACAGTTTATTTAATTGAAAAGCTAACAAATGCTTGATCAGCACCAGCAGGCATCTCCGTTTATCATTTTTCCCAAGGGTCCTGTACTTCCACTCTATAGTGTTCTAGTTTAAGTAAACCACTTAAGTGCACAACCGTGAAAAAGAAATTCTATTCTGAAATAGGAGCTTGCAGCTAACATAAATGGTGCTACCCTCCAACCAGAGTTGAGACATTGCTCACAAGGTGGCTACTGTATTTCATTCACGGATTATCCACGCGTACAAACATATATGGCACGGGCTGGGGATATAGCTCAGTGGAATAAGCGCTTGCCTAGCAAGCACAGGGTCCTGAGTTCGATCCCCAGTACCGCAAAAAAATAAAAATAAAAATAAATAAACAAACATATATGGCAAGGAATGCTAGAGGTATTTGCTAGTATTTCTTCTTTAGAGAGTGGTTGCTTCTCCTCCCAACCCACATGCTAACGCAATGCTTTCCTGTGCTTATGCCAAGCAAAGAAGAAGAGGAGGTGAGAGGAGAGGATCTGCTTAGCTTTGTGTGCAGGAGAACCAAAAGAAAAGAAGAGGGGTTGAAGTCAGTGGTTTGATCCAGTAAGGTTTCTAGAGCTGTGTGGGAGGAAACTGACATGATGTAAACAGTGGGGGGCATGGCCAGGTTAAGAGGCTGGACAAAAGGACACAGAGACAGAAATGCAGGACCCATGCTGAAAGTAGAGACAGCCTTGAGGCTCCACTGAGGTACAGGGGTGATCAAAGTAGACATTTTGAACATTGCAGTAAAACAAATTCATTACAGTAAAAGGCACATTGCCATGGATCCCTTTCAAATTTCTCCTGCTTATTTCAAACACACTTATCCTACGGTTCTTGCCCACTTTCTGAAGCAGCTCTGGAGCCCTCTTCCTTGGGTGTCTTTATGAGGTGGAATCCAAGATCAAAAGTACAGCACATGCGCTGCCAAGGGTCATCCAATGGAAGTCAGGCTTGTAAAAACATGACGCTATGTCTCCATCCACTGTATCCCCTGGGTCTGGCACTGTGCGCCTTCTGGCTCTTCCCTATAGTCAAGACGACCTTGAGAGTGAAAGGTTTTGAGTGGATTCAGGACACCAAGGCAGCTAGGACAGTGCGACTAAAGGCGCTGCAGTCACGGCTTGAGAAAGTGCCAAGAAGGGTGGGATACGGCACTCACGGAAAGGCGGAGACTTTTGAGGTCAAGATTTACATTCTGCTAATTTTCATTGTTATTTATTACATTTCAAAATTCCAATTTTTAGAACCTCCTCAACCCTTAGATTATTATTATTTTGTAGATTTCAAATGTGCAAGAATTATTTAAATATATTTCAATATTGATTTATAAACTGAAGTTATTTGGACAATGTCTCTATGAAATGAATTAGTTGGGCAAATTTTACATATGTTCCGTGTTTTACTTGGGGAAAACTATGGCTTCTCTAAGTTTTAACTCAGTTGTATCAAAATTGTTTTCTAAATCAAGTTTGTTAATTGCATCATTACATTTTGTTATGTATTTACTAAATATTGCCGTTACTGATCTCCTAGTACCACGCCCTCCACCCTGTTTGTAAGTCATTTTATTATTTCTTGCTTTTGCTTCCTGTATTTATTTTTGCCTACACAGACACATGTGTTTCTTATTTCTTCCTTCCTTACCCAAAAGACATGTACAAATATAAATTTACATCCTGAAAAGCCCTATGTGTGAGTTCATAGCTTTGATCTTCACCTTCTTTCACAGTTACAAAGGTGACATAATTTAACCAATTCAACAATCAAGTCCTGCTGTTTAGGTCATTTAATGCTACAGTGAATAAATTCATGCATACATCCTTTCATGTTTTTTGAAGTACACTTTTACAGTGGAACTGCTAGGTCAAAGAGCAAACATATATGCAGCTTTTTTACCTATTCACAAATTTCTCTCCCTAGAGGATCTACTCACCAACAGAATGTGCTATTAAGCATTTTTAAAAATAGTATAAAAAAAGAGCAATAGCAATCTACCAACATCACAGACACAAACAAAACAAAGCAAGAACATTAAAAATGATAAAGGGTTTCAAAAAAAATGATAGGAATTAACAGTGGTTGTTATATTACATATTGTGATCTTCAACGAAGTTGCTCAGATTACCAGATGTAAGAATGAAGACTGATCAAACTATTAAAGAGAATAAAAAATAATTTAAAAAACATTAGCAAAAAAAAAATACTTTAGCGATGATATAGTTTCACTAGACAGGATGGTAGGAATTCACCAATGGTTGTTATATTGCATATTTTTGTCTTCAAGCCAGTTGCTCAGATTACCAGACATAAGCATGCATAACTGATCAAAATATAAAAAATGTTAAGATTAACTGTTCCTTTCAATAAACCACCAGACATCAGCAGGACAGTTACCCCATTTAGATATACGTATAGATATAGATATAACCTTCCTTCTTTCTTCTTCTTTCCCTCATCCCAGCTGTTTCCTCCTTTGAGCAGCTTCTTTCCCTTTCATTCTATCTAATGTACATTTTGGGTTTTACTTACACTTTCAGTTTCTTACGTTAGAGAGACAATATGATTTTTGTACTTCTGGGTCTGATTTGTTTCACTTATGAGCATGGTCTACTTGCATCCATTTACCTATAAAAACCTAGAGTTTATCTTTTTATAGCTGAGTAATATTCCATTGTATAAAAAGACCACATCTTTTTTATCCACTCCTCAATTGATGGGCATTTGGTTTATTACCAAGATTTAGCTACGACAAATTGTGCTGTTATAAACATGGTTGCACATATATCACTGTGGTGTGGCGTTTTTAATTCTTCTGGGAAAATGCCCAGAAGGGGAATAGCTGGGTTAAGTGGGATTTCTAATCCTAGTTTTGTGAGGACTCTCCATACTGATTTCCACAGTGGTTTCACCAATCTATACTCCCACCAGCAGTGGAGAAGGGTTCCTTTTTCCCCATAGCCTCTCCAGCATGTGTTATTGGTTGATTTCTTAATGCTAGCCATTCTTTCTCAGATGAGATGGAATCTCAGTGTTGTTTTAATTTGCGTTTCTGAAATGACTAATGATATTGAACATTTTTTCATACATTTATTTACCATTAGTATTTCTTCACCTAAGAAGTGTATATTCATCTCAGATGTCCATTTTTGGGTTGGGTGTTTGAATTTTGGTAGCCTTATTTTTTTAATTCGTTATATATTCTAGATAGAAGTCCTTTGTCTAAGGGGATGTTGGTTAAAACTTTTCCCAATTTGTTGGTTTTCTTTGTACTCTATTAGTGATTTCTTTTCATGTGCAAAAACTTTCAATAAGAGGAGATCCCAGTTTTTGACTCTTTGAAGTATTTCCCATATAGTTTGTTTCTTGTTCATGAACTCTCTATCTACCCCTATGTCTTCAAGATTTTTACCTTCTTTCTCTTCTAGTAGATTTAGTATTTCTGTTTTAATATTTAGATCTTTAATCTATTTTGACTTTTGTTTAGTGCATGATGATAGACATGGGTCTAGTTTTAGTCCTCGACATGTGGAAAGCCGGTTTTTCCAGCACCACTTATTAAAGAGCCCATCCTCTTCCTGAAGATGTTTGGCCCCTT
Organism: Dinomys branickii; assembly: GCA_004027595.1. Classification (NCBI taxonomy): domain Eukaryota; kingdom Metazoa; phylum Chordata; class Mammalia; order Rodentia; family Dinomyidae; genus Dinomys; species Dinomys branickii. The sequence continues at coordinate 27,624 of PVLD010015497.1, read as the reverse complement.
TGTCACAGATAAGGTGGCTGAGTGTGTTTGTAATGTTAAGCATTTTTTTTCACATTTTATGACTCTGATTCATTTGAAGCTTATTTTCATATATGCTAAAAGGAATAGCTCTTTTCCCCAAATGGTTATCCAGTTATCCCAATACATTTTTTTAAAATCTAACTTTGCTCTCCCAATTTCAGATACTACCTTCCTACAGTAAATTTCTGTATGTACTTTGGGTCTCATTTAAATTTAAGTTTCCTGTTCTACATTTGAATTTTCCAATCTATTTCATGGGTTCCAGTGTCTACGCCCCCAGACCTCATTATTTTAATTACTGAGCACCTTCATTACCAAAAACTTTTCTCTGTAGGGTCATTTTAGCCCTCCCCGCCCCCATTCATCCCATAGTGTGGTCCTTTCAGTGTTTTTTAGTCTGTTTCCTTATTCTGTACAAACTGCAATCAACTTGATGACCTACAGATAAAAAGCCCATTGGTATATTTGTTAAGATCACCAAAGTATATACTACATGAACGTGCAGAAAATGGTATTCAGATGTCTTACCTAAGAGCAGTGAATATTTTCCATTTTATTTAAAAATGCCTTGTGAGTCTTGAAAGTTTTGCACATTTCTTAAATTATCCTAAGTATTTCATTTTTACATATTTTGCTATTATGAGTGGGTTATCCTTCCATTATACAGTAACTCTTAAGTGGTTATTTAATATGTAAAAGCTATTTGTTAGTCAGCTAATTTTCTATACTGCTACCTTATTAAATTCTTTTAATGCTTGAATTAGTTTCATCATTGATTCTGTAGGATGTTTTTTTCTTTTTAACTATGTGTTTTCCTTTATCTGATTTATTTCCAACACTCACTAAATAATACTAGAGATGGTGAAATTATTCATGTTCCTAACTATTGTGGAAAGTCCAATTTTAGGATTTCAATAAGGATGTTTTTAAGAAAACTTCATTTATTTCCATTTTCTGAGGTGTTTTTAGTAATATGGAACTTTCTCAAAAGCTTTCTTCCACGTTTATGAAAATATTCATGACTTTTTTCTCTTGAGACTAATTATATAGTGAAACATATTATAAATTTTCTAATATTAAATGATCCTTGCATTTGGATACAAATCACAGTTAGTCATCATCTATCATTTTCTTATTGTAGTAATGAAGTCTATTCATTAAAATTTTATTAAGATTTTTACATCAATATTCATAAGTGATTCGGTACCACTGTCTTTGTCAGGCTTAGATGTCAATGTTCTACCTACTTCATTTAGAGAAACTGGATAGTTTTCTTTACGCTATTTTTCTGTATTCTGAAACCATTTATGTAATATGACTTTTTTATCTAGAAGGATGGGATACATTTCCCCTGTGAAAACTTCTGGTCCTATTCTTTTGTGCTAATTCCCAGATAACTCCATTTGTCCTAAGAACACTGATCTACTGAAACTTTCTATTTCTCCTGGGATCAGTTTAATTAAATTTAATTTCAAGTTTACTTGCATAGCAATATGCAGTTTAGTATTTAATGATAGCCAAATATTTTTGTGGCAATAATTCTTTGCCTCTTGTCATTTATTATTTTGTATATCTATTTTCCTTTACTAATTTAGCAACTGGTTTCTGAATTTTCAATACATTTTTTAAGGAATCAGACTTATTTACTAACTAAACCTGCTATTTCCTCTCTCACTAAACTCTGCTAAAAATTTACTCTACCCTTCTGTAGGCTTTGCTTGCTTTGTTGTTTTATTTATGGCTTTTTAGGTAGGATTTAATTATTTTTATTCATTTACTTTTATTTATATAAGTGCTTGAGGTTATTACTTTTCCTGGTGATCACTGTTTTAAACACATCTCACATATGGTTGTGTGGCATTCACTATTATTTCCAGAAGTTCTATAAATTCTGTTTATATTTCCACTTTCAATCAAGAGCTGTCTAATAAGAAGTTTTTAATATACATGTGCATGTAGGAGTTCTCTGGGTTTGTAATCATTTTAAATTTCCAGTTTTATACATTGTGATTAGGAAATACTATTTATAATATTTCTACTTATGGAGCTTACTGATGTTTTTCTTATGACCTAAATCATGATTTTTTAAATGAGTAAATATATAAGCATAAAAAGAAGGCATATCTCTATTATTGGGATGGAATGTTCGATATACTTTCAGAAAATCTGGCTGATTGTGTCTTTCAGCTCATAGGTCTATACTCGCACCTTTTTCTTTGTCCACTCGACCTGTCTTGCATTATAAATGCTGTAGTAAATTCTCCTGTTAGTGCTGGTTTCACTCTAAGCCTCTTTTTATCTCTAGCAGCTCCTGCTTTGTAAGTCTGTTGTGCTGTTTGGCGCATGGGTGTTCACAGTTCTCCTTTGTTGTAAACCATGGCTTTTCGTATATAATAAGACTAAGAAAAATGTTTTTCATTGTCCTGATTTATGCTCTCTGGCACTAAGTCTGAGTTGCCTGGCAGTAGGTTCAGATCAGCCCAGTATAAATTGCCTATTATTTCATTTTTAGCCTCTTTAACTCCCACTGCCTTATTTCCTGTCTCTAACAATCAGCATAGAGCCGTGGCTATTGCATCAGCCAATCTGAAAGCCTATTTTCTTTTCATAGATAAGTTAAACCTATTTACATGTATTAACAGTAGCAGTCTAAATATTGTAATATTATTTTTACTGCAAACTTTATACAATATGTATGGTGTTTCTTACAATGTTCTTCCTACCTTTTTTGTTAATTCCTTTTTATACTTAAAAAAGTTACATTTTTCTAGTGCTTATCTTTGTACTTGTGCCTTTCATTCCCTCCTTTCTTAATTTTGAACTCTGCAGTTTGTTTTTTAAAACCTCTTCCCTTACCTGCAGAACAGTCAATCACCAGATTCCACTTGCCTTGCCTCTCCTGTTCTTCTCATTTTTAGCTGTATTCTTTCTATCTTGTGAGATCATATTATTTGTACATTCTAACCTTACACCACAGCAGCAAACTTGTTCAGCAGTTGATTTACTAAATAATGAGGCGCACCCCTCTTGCCAAAGTTTTCTGTCATTTCTCAGTTAAATGAAGGTCACTTAAATGAAGACAGATTTCTAAAATGTCATTTCTCTGCTAAATTAAGCTAGATTCCTCAGGCATAGTTTATGACTATAGGACTTGCTGAACTGATAGAGTAATTAAGCATTTGGTGTCGTTTTGTTTACCTTTACATTGGAGCAAGTTGAGTTGTGCTCCCCAGGAAACTGTGCTCAGGTCATAGCCCTGACCCAGCACCTATGACACTTTGGGAACAGGGTCTTTGAAGGTGTAAACAGTTGAGGATTTGCTAGTAAAATTACCTGGGATTTAATATGGGCTTCAAATCCAATTATTAGCATCTTTATCTGAGAATGAAAAAGCAGATTTGGACACACAGGGAAACACATACAAAAAACAAAGACAGCTCTGTGAAGATAAAGGTGAGATTAAAATGCTACAGCTACGGCCAAGAAATGCCTAGGGTGTCAGGAGGCAGCGGGGGCTGCAGCAGAAAGGAAGAGCTCTCCCCAGGCCTTTGGAGGGCACAGGCCTTGCCAGCACCTGGCTTTCAGACATCTGGCCCCAGAACTGAGTGAATACATTTCCATGTTTAAACTACCAAGTTTGCAACATTTGTTAAGGCATTGTAGAAAACTAATACAGCACTTACAATAAAACTTGTTTGGATATGAAATATTCATCTCTCATTGTCTTGAGTTTATTGAAATGCTCCTCAGCTATTTTTACCTTATTTTAATCAAGCTTATATCAATGTAAGCATTTATAAATAAATTGGACCTGAGAATGTTTCATTCACCAGTAGAGTCTAGTAACTATACTACAATTTATTATCACAAGTCAAATTTCCTAGGTTCACCATGGGTCCTTTTAATATTTAGTTTTCTCTCATTTCCATAAAGTTTTCTTGGTCTACCCTTTTAAATATTAGTGCCACCTCATTGTTATACCTCATTTTTGTTTATCAGTGACTCCAATTATACTTAATTTGGATTTTCATTGTCTTTTAATTTATTTTTATTTTCTTCTACATATTATTTTTCTTATCTGTTTTCCTGTTTTTAATGTTGCTTAATTGTCATTTGAGCCTTCCTCCACTAAGCACCTTGTTATTTAATTTTCATTTATGAGACTGAGGATCTTTTTCTGCTTCAGTTTCTTCCCCAATTTCAATCAGCCTTCAGTATCTTTCTCGTAATGTTCATCATTTCTGTTCTTATTTGCATTTTTTCACCAGCTCTCAATGCTTGATCAATGCTATTAAATTCCCGTGGAGTAGCATCCTCCTTACTGGATGATTCTTTGGTACAAATGCTCGTCAGCTAAAATAGTTTAGCTTTGTTTCCTATTTGCTCCTCATAATCACTTTCCCTGTGGAGTGAATCTGATTTTTCTGCTAGAAATCAGGATTTGTAGTTCAAGATCACCCTCTTCTGTCCATGCAGTGAAGTGCAGTTTGTCAGTGGGCAGCATTTTCAGTGGCTGGCAGAAAGGAAGTTGTGCGTCTTTTTTACATCTGTATAGTTACCAATTCCTCCTGCTACTGGCTTTCCTTCATTTTTACTTCTCCAAAGGAAAATCTCTTTTCTCTGTCTGGTCATTTTCTCCTCCTCCTTGTTCTCTTGTCTTATTTTGGAAACCATATTATACCATACGTGCATTGAACTATTACATTCTATCACCCATGTCTCTTAATTTGTTTCACTTTATATATTTTTCTTTCACACTTTTCAATTCTTCATTTTGTTTCCCTTTATTTCTGTTGCATAATATTGTCAGACAGATCTTGCAATTCGTTCTTTCTCTCTTCAACTCTGGCTAGTCTAATACTTAAGTCTTAGTTTCTGTTCTATTGTGGATAACAGCACCACAGACTGCATAAATTCATCCAAAAAAAAGAGATTTATTTGGGCTCAAGGTTCTGGTCCAAAGCCAGATCTGGGAATGGATGTCTTGCTGGCAGAATTACCAAGGTCATGTGGCAACTCACAGAGGGAGAGACAGGGAGTGTGTGTGTCTGTGTGTGTGTATCTTCTAGGCCATCTCTCTTTTTATGCAACCACAGTTATTCACTATGGAGCTCCAGGAATGATTTTATCTAATCCTAGGCACCTCCCAATGTCCCCATCTTGATACCCTATAATCACATTAATAAACTCCCCCCCAAAATTTCAGAGGGGACAAGTCACATTTCAATCATAGACTTTGTCTATGGAAACTTTTCCCCAAATCCTCTCACAAGTCCTGAAATACAAGATGATAATAGTGTGTGCTCCATAGGATCTTTGGAAGCATTTAGGGCTTTTCAGAGTTCCTAATACACATAGGTCACTTCATCCACCTGGTGGCTGTACCCAAATATCTCAGACCAAGTGGCTGATCAGTAACAGAAATGTGCGCCTCACAGCGCTGGAGGTGGTGGGGCTCACTGTCAAGGCACCCACAGACACAGTGTCTGACGAGCACCCGTTTTCTGGTCCGTAGTTGTGTCTTCTCCTTGTGTACCCAGGTGGTAAGTGGACAGAGGTGGCCCCAAGAGGCCCCTGAGTACGGGCATTAGTCCCATGCCTGACATAGCCATCACCCTCCTCCTGATACCCGCATGTTGGTGGCCAGGCTTCCCCATATGGACTGGAGGACATGAACAGTCAAACCCTAGATGTGCTCATTAAATGCTGGCTATTATTATATGTTTAGAATATTCAACAGTAGCTTTAACCCGTAAAACTTCCAACCTAGACTTTTGTTTCCCTGCAGAGGTCTGACTTAGAGAGCCCAGCCTCTGACCTGTATCTATTTACCATAACTCCATCATCCAATTTCATTTCTGCTCCCACACACTCATCTAACCTTATGTATTTCTTTTGGACTCTGGCCTGTGTATGTGTCCAAAAGCCCCTTTATTGTATGTCATGATAATGGTAACAATAAATTCTAAAGCATTTATAGCACTCTTTGTGGCGTCTCCTCTAAAGCCAAGATAGTCTCTGTCACCCTGAAAAGAATTTCCCTGCAGCAGCCCAGGATTTAGCTTGAGAGCTGCCCAGCAGAATTTCTTTCCACTCAAACCCCAAGGATGCATTTGGTCCCTTTCTTTCCTATCCATGCTGGATGATCTGTTTGCCTCATCCTAGAGTGGTCTCAGTTCCAACAGAGGTGGAAATCTTGACAGCGGGCTGCATGGGAGGAAGAGGAAAGCCTCCCACCCCCAGCACAGAGCCAGCTCAAATGCTTTGAGTATAATTGATTGATGTCCTATTTTTCCAACTATTCAAAAGACACTGGATGAAGAAGTTACACACTCAAATTCCTTATATAGATTTTATTATTTCTAAAACCCACAAATTATCTGAGCCAAGTAAGAGATAAAAACAAATTGGTAGCAAAGAGAATACAGATTTGAGAGAGAGAAATTGAGAGATCAGTTCCAAAATAACACAGTATAAATATTAAAGGGAACTTGGTCATATCTATTACTACTCAAAAAAATTTGCTGCAAAGGCTCCTTTTTAAAGTCTCTTGGCCAAAGTCAGCCAGGTTTCGGGATGAGAAGGGAGTAAGGTAGAGAAGCCTGAGCGGAGGCAGAGCGCTGGGCCAGAGGAAGACACAGCCTGGTCCAGCTCGCTAGGCAACCCTGGGGCCGCAGTCACGGGAAGTTTCAAAGTGAATGGCTGAATAACAGGAAAACTACACCCTGGGTTTTTTTTTTTTTTTCCTTCTAGTGAAAGGCCTGAGCTTTACATGGAAACTTCTACCATGCTGAAAAGGACCCCAGCAATAAAGGGAAATCTCCACATCTGTGTTGCTATAGGAACTGAGTCTCCTAAAGGTTATGTAGGAATCCCAACATGATAAGAATGTTAACATATGAACTGGGAAGAAGTAAATTTTTATGCAAAGAGAAATGGAGAATGGAGAGAAACAACATTACCAAAAGTCACCCTTGTTACCGGCTTTTTTCCTAGTTCCGTGGGGGCTCTAGGGATGGACTCTGGCCCCGAAACCCTTCTAGTAGGTACAGTATTGAAAATGATGATGGAATCTCATCTGTGCAGACCTCTGCCAGTAGGAACAGAATTAATCCTCACTAATAAGCCCAGCATTCTAGTTCCTTCTGCAGCACAGGTGGCCAAATTCAGATGAAATGCAGAAATCACACATCCTTTTTATTCCTGTGTGTTCTTGCCTATTAATCCAGAATTCTCCTGGCTATAAACTGTTCCTTCCTAGTAATAACAGACCATGATTTCACTGGCCATTGTCATTCATCAATACCAGCTGCTCAGCAGTGCCTGAAGGTATCAGAAGAAGCGTAGCTGTTCTTGCCATATGCTTTGTTAGAAGCTGATGCAGCCCTTTCGTGTGAGCTGGGGCCAGCCAGGCATGACGTGCACACAGCAAAATCCTGCCATGCAGAGCAAGGATCAAGGCTGCCTACAAAAGAAGACTTCTTTCCTCCTTGTCATCTTTGATTTACAAATGTCTTTGTACCTGGGTACTAAGAATATCTAAAAATGTCTCAGGCTGTGTCACCTCTGTGGATTTATCAACTGTGTTCCAGAGCTGACTCTTGCAAGCAGGGAAAGTAATTGCAAGGGGTACAACATTTTTTATAAACCTAAAACTTCTAAAGAAAGTTGTCTCGGTTTAACCAGGTGTTTAGGGGGTTGTTGTTGTTTTGCATTATTTGAGACTCATGTTGATGTTCAGCAATAAAATCTTCATTTTTTAACTGACCTAAAAGTCAATACGGATGGGGTGAATGATCAAACCAGAGTAACTGGCATCAACAGACCATTTCTTTGTGCTGGGAACCTTTAAACACCTGTCTTCCATCTCTAGAAAACACACGTTAGAGTGAAGCACCTTTGCCTCCCTGTGCTGCAGTGCACTGGAACTTCTCCCTCCTCTCCAACTATTTCTAGATTCCATTATCCACCCTCCCTGCCCCATCTCCCCTAGCACGGCTCCCCCTCTGCTCCTGTGAGGTCCACACTTGGATTCTACCTGTGAGTGCAATCAGCACTGTTGGTCTTTCTGTGCCTGGCTTAGCAGCACTCAGGTGTGACCTAGGATGCTTGTGTTATGTGGGCTGTGTTCAATCTTTTAAAAAGCACTTGAGTGCCTTTTCCGGTCTTACTTGCTAAAGACAAGACAGATGTGGCCCCCGCCTTCCAGAACCCACAGCCAGCGGAAACTGACGCATAATATACAGCGCTAAGAGGAGGCATCAACAGGGGGCTAACTGTGGAGTCCTTAACAGGGTCACGAGCGATAGGGGAGCCAGGAAGGTGAGGAGAAGAGGGAACACAGGCAAAAGCCCTGCATGGCAGCGACCAAGTGACTCCCAGTCACTTGCAGATGTTGAGGACAGTCAGAGCTGAGTGTGAAGGACACTGTTCTGATCGTGGAATGACACTCAGCTTTGTGCTGAGGGTGATGGAAGGAAACGGAAATGGGGGGAGACCTGATGGGGACGTATTTCTGGCGATCAGCCTGGCAGGGAAAGATGCACCTAAGGGAGGAGCAACACATGTGTAGGGACCATGTGGATCAACTTTGAGCACAGAAGGGCTGGGGATATAGCTCAGTGGAATAAGCACTTGCCTAGCAAGCGCAGGGTCCTGAGTTCGATCCCCAGTACCGCAAAAAAAAAAAAAAAAAAAAAAGACTTTGAGCACAGAGAGGCGCTGCAATCCAGCAAAATCACATTTCAGTTCAGACACTGGACCCCATCATGTCCAACATCTCCAATTCCAAAGCACCCCCACCAGTCACCCACACTCTCCACCATGAAAAAGTCCTGCTGGGCTCCAGGGGCCATGGCTATCAGAAATAACAGCCAGCATCGCAGCTATAGCTCCTGAGCAAACAGGACAGAAGCTGCCTATGCAAGGCCTAGGGGACGGACCACGCGACCCACTGTGAGTGAGGGTGATGGCAAAGGACAGAAAGGAACCCTGGAACCAAGACCTAGCAGAGCAGCAGTCATCTCCTCCTCTGGCCTTTGATCAGTGAGCACCCCAAACCCCACATGGCCAGGGCTCCTGCCAGATGGATCTTAAAGCCTTGCTGAATTTGATTACCTAAAAACACTCTTGACCATGCAGATCTAAAAACCGAGCAGAAAAGCAAATTGAAGTATTCAAAAAGGTCCTCTGGGCCTTTGACCATAGGGTAGCTGGCCATGAGAGTAGCCCCAGGGTGAAGCAGAGGCTTCCAAGGGACGGAAGGGCTGAGCCTCCGCAGCATGGAGACACCCAGCCCAGCCCCTCAAGTCAGGTCCTGGGCATGTCACCAATTAGAACCCCAAATGGCAGGACCAAGGTACTCCTGCGCTCCTGGATTGTGGCCAGCCTTTGAGGGCGGAAGCAACATCGCTGGATGAGATGGGCGAAGCTGGCTCATAATCAGATATCCACACAGATGGTTTAAGAAAGTGGGTGTGAAACTGAAGAAATGTTTTGAAAGTACAACAGAACACATTATCAAATAAGCCAGCTTTTCCTGGAGTAACGTGGAAACTCCTGTACTACTTATAGAAGCAGATGAGTTTTTGTGAACATAGGGTTGCCGATTATTTTCTAAGAAAAGATCAGCCTTATACTGAATGTGGCAGAATAGAAAGGGTTTAAGTTTTTTTAAAAAGCTGATTACTGAAGCTGCATTAACTAAACAACAAATTTAAGCAATCAATTAATATTCAGACAAGAAGACAGGGCTGAGGGCCTATAGTGGAAAGAAGACATCTCCCAGAAATGGATGTCAGCAGAATCATTTGAAAACCATAAAAGTGACCTTGGCCAATGGCCCTTGCTCACCTTAGGAAAATGAATGCTAGGTTAGAAAAAAATCACTATGCCTGTCCACAGTGAGGGGCCGGGCACCATTTCAAAATCATTCTAACCCCCATCAAAAGCACAAAGTTCTTAGTTCTTGTCCTTTTTGGGGGGTGTGAACTTATTAAGGCAGGGTTTTTCTATGTAGTTCAGGCTGGTCTTGAACTCACTATGTGCCTCAGGTTGGCCTCAGACCTGTGTCGATCTTCCTGCCTCAGCCTCCTGAGTACTGGGATTACAGGTAAATGCCACCGTGCCTGGCTCTTTCTTGTTGTTTCTTGGAATCAAGATGAGCAACTGAAATTTACACCACAGTCAGAGAGAGCAGAAAGGTAGAGACATTCTCCACATCATTTTTTACCTCTCCCCATCCAGAGTATAGTCTAGGCCATCTACTCATAAATCCAGGGGTTGCTCTGACCAATAGGTCTGAAGAACCATGCCAGGCTCTATGACTGAGAACATCTGCTCCTACTCATTCTCCCCCCCGCAACATACACACTGTTTAAGAATCTCAGGTTTCTGAAATCACCATGCCCTGAAAACAAATAAGACAGTCACAGTGGAGGCTCCATGGGGAGAAGCCTGGCCCGGCTCCCTCCCAGACATTCCAGCTCCCCAGCCCGGGCCCTGCTGCAGACTGGAAAGTCACGATGGATGTCCATTCAGCAGGGTCATCAGATGATGTCACAGCCATGGTGCATCTAAGTGCAGTCACACAAGTGCCTCTCGGTGAGATTCCCCAACTCAGTCCATCAACCTGCAGAGGCACGAGGACTCATAACAAATCCCTGTTTGAAGTTTGAGGTGGCTTGTTACCCAAATCCTAGTGCAATTTGGGAGTTAAAGTCTCTAGACTAGATTCGTGAGATAGACTAACCTTTAGCCACGCATCTGTTTAAATTTGGATTAGTTAAACTTAAATTATATTTAAAATTCAATTTCTCAGTCACATTAGCCACATTGCCAGTGTGCAGCAGCCACAGTAGTCAGCAGTTCCAGACCCAGCAGAGCAGATCACAGAATCTTTCTTAGTCACAGACTGTTCTGTCAAACAGCATCCTTCCAGGCCAAGCCTGGGCTCTGTCTACCTCTGCTGAAGAAGGGACACTTTATAAAACAAACCCAAAGTGCCCCTCTAAGACTTGGATCTAACTGAACTAAGGAAAGAAATTATCAGAAATGCTCAAGTTTGAAAGAGAATTGGTAAAATTTGGCCATAGAAGCAATCTGTACACGAGTCTTAGAAAGAAAAGCTTTTGGGGGTTAATCATGTCCCCCAGCAGTAACTGGACTTGCTTTGTCACTGAACGTGGGAGAGACAGTGAGAGGGAAACTCAGCCCAACTTAGCCTTACAGAGCCGCAGCAAGCAGGCTGCTGTGACAGAACAGGACGCAATGCAGAATTCATGAAGGCTTTGCCTGACAGAGAATCATTAAGATAAATCAACTGGAAAAGAACAAAGATCTGGGACCTTGGCAGACATCCATGAGAAATGTTGCTTTTCATTATGCGATTCCCTTTGTTCCTTGTGGAACATTCTGAATCTACAGGGATGTCTATGTATACATCTACATGGGAGAGCTGTGGGAAGACAACAGACAGTCAGGCACCAACCCTGCTATTCATCCATCCAGGCCGGCTATGCCTTGAGAAAGAGGCTGTGCAGATGGTATCATCTTTTTAAATCCCTTTGGGGCCACTTGATGGGTTTACAAAAGTAAAGATCAAGCTACATAATTTCAAAAGTGATGGCTTTTAATGACACTCAGCTGATAAGGTGAAGATTCAGGACACATGAGAATTACCCAATACAGGGCATTTCATTTTCTCTTGTGTGGGCCAAAAAAAGAATTTCTGCCTGTGCCCTCCCCCTCATTCTTCTTGTCCTCAAGAATGCTGCTTCTCCTCCTCTACCAATAGGCCTCCGCCACTGGGAACCTCCACAAAGACTGCACACTTACTCCGTATTCCAGGGTAAATGGGAGAGGGTGCATGTAGAAATGCTCCCATAGATAGAGGTCCCGGGGCCATCATAATATCTGCACACAGCCCATGGTCTATTTGGTGACCAGAAGTAAAAACCAAAGATATCTTTTTCAAGAAAACACCTAAAAAGTCTACACGCATCTATATTGTCCAAGGAGCCACTCTTGGTTTAGTAAAATGGTCTTGTATTTGTTCCATAAGGCAGACAGGACAGAGACCTGAACTCTCAAGAGCCTCCAAGACGGGGCTTCATGTGCAATTTGTCACAAGAACCAGCTAAACAGATTTCAGTATCATGGGATTCTAATCTCTAGGGATTTCTTTTTACCCTGTTTGCTTGCAGAGGATGAATTCCTGCAGAGACTGAGGCACACAGACAGCAGCAGCATGCTCCAATTACTTTAGGGAATGTGCGGGATGCAGTGACCCCAGGTGAAGCTACAACAGCCTTTGAGGGTTTAAACATACAAATTCCATACCTTTACAGTCAAGTTCTTCCTTACTATTTTTTCTTTTATTGCCTACAGTGAAATTAGAAAAGGTTTTATGATACCCAAAAGAATTGCCCTACAATTTGCAAAAATAACTGTTAAATATCTTTGAGCTTAAATGAGGCATGGAAAATTTCAACTCAAAAGATTAAATTTGGAAATAATTATAGCAGATGAAGACAAGAGTTATAGTGGAAACCACACTGTAGACACTAATATATGTGCATCATTACTAAAAATGTTGCTTTGTATATACCATATGATAGGCTCTACTGTATGCCACAAAATTTTTGAGATCAGATATAGGCATTATCTTTAAGATGCCTCCTAATGCTTGCAAAAAACTGTAACTTTCATAAAAGAAAGATACTATCCTTCTCCATAAAAGACATTCAATACAAATTTGATGCATGAATTAAATTTGGATTTCATTATTTCAGGGTTGAGGCTAGACTTACCAGTGCTTAGAATTAAGGTTATCTTTTCCAACAACAAAGAAAAGTTCTGAATCCCTTAAATAATGACAGCAGTATGCTATATACAAAAGCAGGTATATTTAAGTTGAAGCCAGTTTTTTTAAGAAGTCATTTGTGGACAAATTCATTTGCTGATAATGAATTACCCTATCCAATGAGACAAAATATCCACTTACATTTAAAGAATTTGGCCCTCTTCCATGTGTGTTTTGAAACTTAAACTTCACATCCCCAATTTTCAATAAGGGAAGGTATGGAGAGGAGGGACCAAAGGAGGAGAGTGCTCCTAAACATTTGCCTCATTCTACCAGTATAACCCACCCCTGAGGACCAAAAGCCATTTGCATCTAACAGACACCTCACTAATGCAAACCAAACACAAGATGGACTGCTAGCACCACAGGATGCAAGTACAACAAACGCAGGAATTTATCCATCGATTTCTGTTATCTGCTCTGCAGCTCTAATTGGGGCTTGCACATAACTGGTGCTTAACAAATACCGATTGAATGCTTCCATGAACACTTAAATAACATCAGCATTTGAATGTCCCAAAGAGCAGAGTTAGGGCTGTTTGAGCAGAAGGAGGCTCCTCGCCTCTTGTGCTGTCTGGGCTGAGATTTGTGGGGACCTAAGCAAAGTGTGTGGATCCTTTGGTAACTTGTGAAGTGAGGAGCTGAAGAAATGAGATGCCACCTTCCATGAGGGACCATGCCTCCAATCCACAGGGTCCAGAGCAAGAAAGCGCATGAGCGACACCTCCTGCCGAGGAACAGTGGGAACACTGATTTCTGAGCAGGGATTTCTGAGTCCTTGGAACAGGGAGAAGCTCACCATCGTGAGTGGCATAGTCCTTCTTTTTAGAGGGTGTTAGAAAGTGCTTTGGGGACCTAGGCTCATGTGAAGTGATTCTGAAAACAGTGAAGGAAGTAGGTTTTGTTCAGGACTGGGTGATGGCAGTCTTTATAATGGAGAGTCTTAGCTGGCAAAGGAGGAGAGGGTGATGAAGCTGCATGGTCAAACTCTCAGGATCTCCCGACCACTACAGATCAAAAAGGTTGTTCACTGTTACATTTGGAACATGATTGTTCCAAGGGTCAGGGTTGTGTCCTGCTCCCATGATCAGCACAGCCTCACCCAGTGCGTGTTCCTATGTCTCAGGACAAACATCATTTATCAAAGAATTGAAAAGTAAAGAATCTGCCTAATTTTTTAAATGTCTTAGTCACTTTCTTGTCCCTGAAACATGATAACAGACAGAACTGATATTGTCAAAACTGCCATATTCCCAAACGTGATCTACAGATTCAGTGCAATTCCCATCAAAATACCAATGACATTCTGCATAGAATCAGGAGACAACAGTCTTAAAATTCATATGGAAACACAAAAGACCTAGAATTGCCAAAGTAAAAACAGCAAGGTTGGAGAAAACACACTGTACCCAATTTCAAATTATTCTATAAAGTCACCAGAATAAAACAGCATGGTACTAACATAAAACAGATGCACAAAGGACATAGCATAGAGAACACAGAACAAGCCCACATAACTACAACCATCTGATTCTGGACAAAGGAGCCAAAAATATACACTGGAGCAAATACAGCCTCTTTAATAAAAGGTGCAGGAGAAACTGGATGTCTGTATGTATAGATGGAAACTAGATCCCTGTCCATCATCCTATATAAAAATCAGCTCAAAATGGAAGAAAGACATAGAGGATTTACTGGCAATAATGCAGAGTATCCATTTCCTTCCTTACTCTGTGGAAATGAGCAAGTTTGATTATTTATTCATTGGCATCACCAGGGCAAAAGGGTAAATCAAGTCAGAAGACTGCTCAGCTTCCCTCCCTGTGTCAGCAGACGGCACTGGTAAGACAGCCTTTGGGCAGCAGGGAGACTTGTAACATCACCAATCTTCCTTGGGAAGCTTATGGGTACTGTGACAAATGTCACTGGCACAGACACTGCCTTCTAGGACTCAGGAGCCCTGAGTAACAATTTCCAAATATTTGCTGAGAGTTTTTTATGATGCACTGAGATTGTATTCATCATCTAAACACAAGCTATAAAGAGAAAGCCCTGCTACCTCTGCCTAGAGCACACACAGATACACACATATGAAAGCAGATTTTCAGAACAGCATAAAAGGACTGATGTACACAGACCAAGACTCTCTTCACGTCCTAATAAGGGACATGTTCACTCCGTCACCTTTGAAGTATGCTGCAGCTTTGGGGACTTCATTTGATGACATTTCTAAAGCATACCTTGACACTGTCCAAGCCACAAAACATCATTCTTCATAGTTAAAGATTACATTACATACATTACATTTATTACTTCCCTTATCAAACACTCAACTACGGAAACAGAAGCACACACACTTGTGCATTAACTTTTTTCTTACACAAGCATTCAGATTAGTGAGGTCTGCACTAGATACTCAAACAAATTTTTATCTATTTCCTTTCTTTATAAAGCCTCAAATATAAAAATCCCTCCATTGTTGTAATGAGAGAGGAGAGGGTCCCCATTCCCCACTTTTAGTCACAACTGCAAAACAGTGAGCAGTTTGCCAGCTACATCCACTGTGGATGAATTTCACAGATGTAAAATCAAACATTAGAAGCCAGACAAAAGGACACAGACCACAGGACTGCAGTTTTAAATTTAGACAAAGACTAGACAAAGTGGCAAAATCAAAGTGTGGTATTTAGCAATGTGTGCTTCAGTGCTAAAACTAGAAATAAAAGCAAGATTTAGGTTTGTTTCACAAGAAAGGGCAGAAATGCAGACAGGAAGCTGAGAGCTGGTGCTCACTTTGTAAGAAATAAATCAGAAATGCACTAGGCTTGTGGGTGGGTGAACTTTTCTACTTCTGTATCTTCTTGCATGATGTAAAAGCTGGGGAAAAATAATTTGTGGATCCAATGCTAGCAAGGCTTTTAAAAACTAATACAAAGCTAAAACTCACTTACTAATACCACCTTTAGAAGTCTATCTTTTAGACAGAATTTATCAGAGTCTCATCACTAATAGTATTCACTGGAAAACTATTACTACTTTGGAAATGAATATAAACTAAAATCCAACAATAAAGAAATGGTTTAAGTAGGTTATGTTTATAAAATATCTAACTATAAACACAATGTAATTATGACTATATTTGTTTAAATTTTACCCATAAAAACCAGACTTGAAAGATGTACAGAAAAATAATAAAAGGAAGTTTGCTTAGTAAGATTATGGTTGCATTTTCTCCTTCTTTGTGTCTTACATGATTTTTTTCACTTTAATTAGTACTCGTTAACTGAAATTTTTAAAAAACAGACTGATGCTCAGCTCGCACAGGTCTTTTATACACTTGTGACTTTCCCAAGATGAAGTTGTGCCTGAGTGTGCAACTTTTTGGTGCAGTTTGTTTACTTTTTCAAAGGCTCTAATGAACCTAGAAAGATGATCATCCATTCAAAAGATAAAGAAATAGAGGTACCTAGAGCTTGAGGAATTTGGCACAAGTCACTCAGTCAGGAAGGGAAAAGGCCATAATCTGAACTCATTCTGGCCAATTCTCAATTCCGACAAATGTGGGAATCTGTCAAAAGGCTGGAAAAAAGTGCACATGCACACACACACATGCACACACATACATGCACACACATGCATGCATGCACGCACATGTGCACATGTACACATGCATGCGTGCGCATACACACATGCATGCACGTGCATGCGTGCAGGCACATGCATGCACACACATGCATGCACACATATGTGCAGTGTTTTTCTTTCTAGATAATTTCAGGGTGTTCCTGAAATCTAAGTGCTTATCCACATATCCCAGGGGTTGAGCCCTCGTCCTATGAAGATGAACATCAAACAGCCATAGACTGGTATCGAGTACCTGGACGGCTGGGAAAACACTGCTTAATTCCTCAGAGTAACTAGGACAAAATTTATCCCCTTCTTCAAACTTCAACAACCTCCACAATGAAGGTAGCAAAAATGGGCTCATTGTTGATGACTGTGAAGTTTTCAAGGATGGTGGATCTTATTCTTTCCCTCCCTTTATTAGAACAGTGGAAACCTTATGAGAAAGAACTCGTTAAGCTGATGGATAAATCCCTTCACCATTCCCTGCTGCACAAAGAAGCTGAAGGGCTGCTTTACAATTACTTCTTCCCTCTGCGCGGTCCTGATCCAGACGCAGGAAACAAATCTGCAGTGGAAACTGTGGAGATGGCTCCAGGCACGAGCCCAGCCTCCCCCTCAGATCTTCCCTGGCAGGTGGACGGGAGATACTGGGAGAAGTGGACAAAGGAGACTCTTGAGGCCTTGACATGCTTCTTTCTAGGCTTGCCAGAAAACTCCCCGCACACCACCAAGGGCCAGACCATCACTCATACACGCTTGGCCACAGGCTCCTCTGGCTCCTTCTCCCCAAACATGCTCACTGAATTAAGACTATGAGCTTATTTATGTTGCTCCCCACCCACTGGCCTTTCTCCCCCAAGAGACTGAAAAGCCAGCTTCAGCCTGGGGATGCTGAAGTTTGGAGACATGTAGGATCCCACATGGCACAGGGCAAGCTGGCTACTGTACCACAGCCAGTGCCAGGCCCAGCCGGGGTCCCTCTGTGGCCATGACAGGTAGGACACCGTCATCTACCTGCATCTGAGGGGACCAAGCTCTGACTAGGAGATAAGGGAGAACCACCAAAAAATGCTGAGGAACTTCTGTGACCAGAAATGATGAGTTACCTGCTTTCAAATAGTGTCTCTCACCAAACCCAACATCCCTGAATCCTCATTTTATAGGTGAGACAGTTGGGTGAAGAAATTTTCCCATGAACACATTTAGCTTTGACTTGTTTGTTTGTGTTTGTTTTAGAGACAGGGTCTCATTACTTAACAGAGGCTGGTCTTCAACTCTCAACAAACCTCTTGCCTCAGCCTCATGAGGGCTGGGATGAAGGGAATGAATGTACCACCATGCCCAGCTTTGGCTTGGACTCTTGCTGGTGAAGTAAGAGCCATATCACACTCAGCTTTCTACCACAGCCAAGCATATCCTAGCAATCAAGGGCACTATCTTTCTAAGCAGGAGTTGAAAAGCAAGGTCCCTCCGCAACACTTGGCCAATGGGTCCCTGCAGACCCATCCTGCATCTGTTTTAGGACCTGAGCATGTGATAATTTTTGGTTCAACAGTCATACCTAAGGTCTCTGGGCTTCTGGATTTTACAGAATGGCAAAGTCACTGTTAGGGTTTGTGTCTGCATCTCCCCCCAAAGATTCATGCAGTTATGGGGTGGCTTTTAGAGTTTATGACTGATCCATGATCCAATGCTGGGATTATGGGTGTGAGAGCTATACCCACCCTAAGGCAGATAGTTTGTATATGTAAGGGAGAGAAAGAGACTGCTGGCTGCCATTCCTCCCTTCTTGAGCTTGTTGCTTTGCTATGTACCGCCGCCATGACTGTAGCCCTCTGCCATGTGCCACTGTGCCTCAGAACCAGCCAAGTATGGATTGAAACCTCCACAAACTGTAAGCTAAATAGACCTTTCCTTCTTTCATTTTGAGTGTTGGGTATTATGTCTCAGCAACAAGAATAAAACCAAGACAGTCACTATCAGACCCTTCCACTCCCAAACTTGTATCAAGAACAAAAGAGGTCAACAAGGCCGGCTACACAGGATTTCCACTGGATTCCTTGCTTGGCCCAAGGCCAAGGAAACCATTCTAGAGGATAAATTTGGAGCTGGAAGAATGAGGGAAGGAACAGTGGCTTTGGTTGTATGAAAAATAAGCAAAGAATTTCAAGCTCTTAAAATGTAAGTGTTTATACAAGATACCTCTCCTATTGTCCCTCTCTCCTAATTTCTGTACTTATTTCATCATTTCTCATATAAAGCCCCATATTTTAAATGTTCTCCTTAAATCAAGAAAAATTCTTATAAGCTATAACACCAATTAGCCAAGAGCTGGTTAACCCTTATGCCTGTACCTCTTCCTGGGAATTCTGGGAAACTCCATTTCCCAGGGTTCCTTGCAGTTAGATAGGTCTGACACTGACCAACAGGGTAGAGATGGAGAGGGGTGAGCAATGTTCAGTCCCAACCCTAAGCCCTGCCTGAAAATCCCTCACACTCACCTAGGGAGCCAAGGATTGACAATAGTAGTCCAAAGCAAGTGCTCTACATCCACCCATAGCCTGACAAGTGCAAGAAATAAACTGTTTTGAATGCGGCCGTGAAGATTTTTAAGATTGCTATTGCAATTAGCTTTGTTTAAACTTGTTATGCAGCAAGAAAATTAATATTGTTCTCCTGAAGATTGGCAAGCAAGAAGGAGAAGGAAAAACCATTTCTGAAACTATAGCAAAAACTTAGCCAAAGCTACACACAAGGATGCCTCAAGGTTGCTCGCAGGTCCAGGCAGAATTCCCGGTACATCTTGTGTTATGCATTCCTGATTCCACACATTTGGCTTTTTGAGTTGAAAAGATGCCAACATCTTTTAATATGTTGGAGTTTGCTAAGTAAGAGCCCCCCAACACAAAAGAAAAATATGTTCCTGACCTAATCCTTAGAACCTGTTAATGTAAACATTTTTGGGAAAAAAGAAAAAAGGTCTTTGCAGATGTAATTAAAGAACTCAGATGAGGTCATCTTGGATCATCCAAATAGGGCCTTAAATACAAAAGAAAGTAAGAGATGGAGAAGGAGGAGGAGAGGTGGAAGAGAAGGAGGGGGGATAGGGTGGCGGAGGAGGAGGAGCCCAGCAGAAGGAGGTAGATATCTGAAAAGCAGAGGACTCTCAGAGGCCTGGGAAGAGTGGGACCCAGCCAACACCTTGGCTGCAGACCTCTGGACTATGACTGGGAGAGAAGGTGTTTCTGTTCTTTAAAAAAAAACAGATTTGTAGGGCTTTGTTATACCAGCCCTAAAAATCTAACCCAGGGTCCATCTTCCCTGAAGGTCATCCTAAGAGCACAGGGTGGTGTCCTTAGTCCTGAGCCTTCCACACATGACCTCATGGCCTCTTTGGCACAGAAATGAGCAGAGCAACCTTGGAGAAATGACAAACGACTCTGTCCAAGGCTTTCATAGTTTCTTTTCAGCCTGGACTGTCTCTCACTGCAGATTCTACAGCACCCCAAAGCCTTTAAACCCCTGAATTTCCATGTTTATTATGAGTGGAGCCCCTCAGCCTCCACCTTGTGATCCCCAAATACAAGATTTTGATCACATGCTTGCATTTATTGGCAGGTGGAACACACTCCATGGATGCCTCGAGGTTGTGTGCCTTCATTTATATTATCATTGGGACAAGCCAGACATAACCTAAACTTACTATTTTAATGATCTTTATCTTTCCTTTAATACAGTGTCTGAGAATCTTCAGAGCTGTGGAATCATCACCACTATCCATCACCCTAACTTCATCATCCCAAACAGGAGCACTGGAACTAGGAACCATAATGCCCACCCTCACCCCCGGCCCTGGAGAGTGCCACTCTACTTCCACCCCCGCACACTTGCCTACCCCAGGGGTCTCACAGGAGGCTTGTCCTCCTGTAAACACCTCAGTGTGCTGAGCACAAGGCTCCCAGCCTTTGTCCGCATCATGGCACGTGTCAGAACGTCTTGTCTTTCCTGCTTCCGACTGCAGAATTGCCTGCAGCATGCACCTGCCACACTGATTTCCACCTTTGTTTGGAGCGCTGCACATTTCACCTTCCATCCATAGCAAGTGATGCTGGTAGATGCATCTGGGTTTGAATCCTCAACTTCTCTCATTTCAAGGATAGACCTGGAAGCGAGACACAGGATCCTCTGTTAATTCTGCATCTAACTTTCTGAGAAACACCAAGCTATCTGCCATGGCACATTCCTACCAGCAATGCACTGACTTCCTCGTCCCACCCTTAACAACACCCATTTTCTGTTCTGTTTAATAGTAGTTAATCTAATGAAAGCGATATTTATTTTTATACGTGTCCCTTGTTCTAATAGTGTCAGTTAATAACAAAGCTTTAAAAACTTGAAGGATTAAGACAGGTTATGTACATATAGCAACTACCCACGATGAATGTAATTACAACTGCAGACACATATTAATAAAATAAAAATTTTAATTGAAAAAAATAAAACTTGAAGGTGTGATAAAGCTCTTATGATCCATATTCTGAATAAATTCAAATTTTATATGTTGTTTCTCAGAACATTGTTTGTCCTAAAATTTTAACATAAACATTAATAATTTTAGGAAACACAAAGTTATTAAACATTGTAATGTTTTAACCCTTGTGATGTCATTGAGTTTCAATAGCTATCAAATGAAAACTGTTTCTTATCCATATATTTAAATCCACATGGAAATAAACTATGATTAGTTGTAAATTCAGGAGTTTATTTTTCAACTTCACCTACCAATTTTCACTAATTTCCATATAGATACATCAAGTAAATTTTCATCTTTCTGTTATCAGCTTGTTTCCTTGTAAATAAATGTGAGAATATTGTACAGTATTTTTGTATTATCTAATACTTTTGAAACGTACTAAAACACTTAACATATTTTATAACAGAAAATTTAATTCTCAACTTTCAATAGTTTAAGAGCCAGGCATGGTGGTGCACGCCTGTAATCCCAACACTCGGGAGGCTGAGGCAGAAGGATCGTTGCGTGTTTGAGGCCAGCCTAGGCTACAAAGTGAGCTCAATCCCAGCCTGAACTGTATAGCGAGACCCTGTCTCAAAAAGACAAAAAAAATTTTTTTAAATAGTTTAGATATGAGAAAACATGTACTATCTATCACATCTGCATTGTTGCAAATAAAATCACATCACAACAGAATCATTTACAAACATTAATTTCAGCAGCTTTCTTCACAGCAAGAGTTTCTTTTGCAAAGCAATGATTTTCTCTTTCGCTATTCAAACATCACTGTACCTTGCAGAATGGCTGCAGTGTGTTTAGATGTTCAAAACCTTCTGGTTGGCAGCACACCAATGACAGCCATTTGTCATCATAGAAAAGGACAGCAAACCTGTCCTTGTCATTTGCAGCATGTCTTCTTGTTAAAAAAAAAAAAAAAAAAAAGCAAATTACATCTCTAAGTTAAGCAACTCTTTAGTACTTCTCCTTCCAACATGACTCTCATAGGACTTTGCAGCTCCTTCCCTCAAGAGTCAGAGACCACTCTCTCATGCCTTGCTCTGAACAAAGAGGCTGGGGTGCTATGCAGTATTTTCTAAGCATGAGCCACAGCACACCTCAAACTTCTGCTCTTGCTTCCGGTAACCTGGCTGAGGCTTCTTAGAAATACAGGTTCCTCAGCCCCTGCAAAGATTCAGGCTCAGTAGGTCCTGGGATTATACTTTGATTAAGCATCAAAAACAATTCTGATTTAGAAGCCTTCAAATTATAACAGTGCAAGTTAAGTCCATGTTTCACAAAGCCATGGAATGAAGTCGAGGAAAAAGCAGGTAGACAGGAGGGAAGTTTGCTAGAGAGAAGTAGCTCCCACTAGTCAGGAGAGGACTCAAAAGTGAGTCGCTCCATGGACTCTGCATCTAAAAGCTTTTATACCAAAAAGTGACCACACCTCAGCCCACTCCAAGTCAAAGTAAGGTCAACCTGTAGGACTAAAACAAGCTCAGTGAAACCAGAAATCAGTGGAGACACATTGCAAGTACATGTCTACAGGTGTCTCTCAGCCTCTATCCTAAGTGGTTCATTAAAAAAACAAAAGGAAAAGGAAAAGAAAAACATTTTCCAGGTATGCAGGAGCAGAAGTTGTCATCGTGGGCATCAGTCAGCTTGTCCCCTTGCTTGTCACATCCTTGTACTTAATGTCCACCTGGTTCACCTGGTTCTTGTTAACTCTGACCTCAGGCTCCTGCTTATCTGACCAAGGTTTGGTCACCCTGCAGCTATCTTGGGCCCAGTGCCTCTCTAGCTGCCTGTTGTCTCCCACCTAAGTTGCCTGTGCATAGTAAAATGACGCCTCAGAAAGCTCTGTGAGTCTGAATAATGGAGTGGCAGGTGTAAGAATCAAAACATATATAGTTCACTCGAAGCAGCTGAAAATGTGTGGGCACTGTGGAGGATCCCAGTCCTGATTTTGCCTTTACCAGCTCTATGATCTAGGATTATTACCTTAACCTTTCTGAACTTCAGCTTTCCTATCTATATATGGAGTTTTATCTCCTAAGTATCTTACAAGAAGGAAAGCAGTAAGTTGCATAATGAAAACACATAGCGTGGTGTATAGCAGATGTTCACCCATTTCTTATTCATTTCATGGCCCATAATCTAGAGGCCCTGCTGCCTTTCTGAGCCAGAGATGCTCCTGGTTCTCGTGTTTGATAACCTCCTCATCCTAGAGCACAGCCACAGAGAGAGGCAGAAATGCCCAGCTTGGCCCTGGACAGCAAATGGCCTGAGTTGTGCCCCATCCCTAGGCCAAGTGGGCAACCAAACCCACACCCCATAAGACCACATGGCTTCTCCCTAGGGCAACTGGTCTTCTAAGGGGCATTCTGCTTTGGGGCACTCTGAAGAGGTCCACAGGGGCCCTGGAATGCCTGCTGACCTTTCTTTCCAAACTACATTTCTCTGTCAAGGCTCTCAGCTAAGGAGAACTGGGGTGTCCCTGGATAAAATCTTGAAACCAACTGCAAGTCTGGTAGAGGAAACCTGGGGCCCAGGTAAACATTTAAACATCCCACCCCTTGCCTTGTTAGTGGTGCCCTTGTTCTGTTCTTTTCAAGGATTACCCAGGCTCTTAGGCTTCCCCAATTTTTTGTGAGAAGCACCATTTTTGAGCCTCATTAGTGAAGAAGAAATGGTTACCACAGCCCTTGTTTAAGAAAGGAGCATCTTCGCTGTACCCCTGGCTTTAGCTGAAAACACAGCGCTTCCTCTCAACTGAAGCATTTCTCAACACGAGCAAAGGACAGGTTTTACTCTCTGACTCCAAACAGTATTTCTCCATAAACCTCACTTCTGGAGCTGGTGGTCAAGTTCAAACCTTATTAACTCCTACAATCAGAATGGATGATACAGTGTGTAAAAACTCATCTTTGAAAAAAAAATCCATTTAGAAACTCAGCTTTTATGCCACCAGGTATCAAAGTTTAAGATGCACAAGGACACAGAGCACATGTTTAAAATGTATATTCCTGTCTTTGATCTAGAAACGCCAGTCCAGTGACTTGAATATGAATGGGTCAAGGCCACAGTTTAATAAATATTCTTCTTTGAGCCTTTCTTGAGTGCAAGGAAAGAAAAGGTGCTAAATGACATCCATGTTGTTTTGTTATGGAGTGTGCTAAGAAAACACTTTGCCTACAAGGGGTGTGGGGGATACCGTATGATGACTTCTGTCTTCCCTTAAGAGAGAGGAAAGCAGAAACCATCCCAACAGAATCTGACTCAGGTCTCCTTGGCCTCAGCTGGTCCAGTGGCCTCAGACAGGTACAGTAGGCCAGAAAAGCTGGGGACCAGGTCGGTCCTAGAGCCTGACAGCCCAGCTTCCAGAGCCTGGTACACTGCCAACCTCCTAAAGGTTGCAGAAGGTAAACCAGGGAACTCTCTGTGTCTACCTCAACATACCTGAATATCTACTGTGTGGAACGTTTGCCTATCTCGTCTTCATTTCATGGCCCATGATCTATAAGATATTCTGTCATGTAGCACCTGCACACGGAGCTCAGCTCTTGTCGTCTCACCCTGCCCTGTAGACTTTTCAAGGTAGACAGCATCACTCCAGACCATTTCCTGAAAAGGCTGCCTGTAAAAGCTTCCATTTAATGTAATTTTAATCACTCAAAACTGATTTTCCAGTGTAAACTGGTACAACCACCGTGGAAATCAGTATGGAGAGTGCCTCAAAAAATTAAAACTAGAAATTCCATTCAACCTAGATATTGCCCCCCTGGGGGTTGAGTCTGGCTCCTGGTCAGGAAACCAAAGATGTCCCATGTGGGAGACGAGCACTTCTGCTCTGCTGTGGATCATAAACTCAGCCCACCGGGATTATAAACGCAGCTCCAGAAAAAAAGTAGAGGGGCAAAATTTAACAAAGGAAGACACTTTATTTGTACAGAAGAAAATGAAGGGAGAAGAAAGGAGAAGATAGATAGTTACCCTGATAAGAAAGAATCGGGGTAGGGGGCTCTCAAAAGCTGGAGGATCTGTGGGCCTTGTTCCCAGTTGCTTTTACAGGGGAGTGAGTGACCCCCCCCAACACACATACCCGAAACTTGCCATAACTGGATTGGCTTCCCAGTAGCCCTGCCTACCATCATTTCTTCTGGTGGTCTATGTGCAGTCTCCTTCTGCCTGTGTCTTGCCTGTCCTTGACCTACTTTGCAGGGTCTCACCTTTGGGATGGGGATGGAAACCACTATGAAGCAGCCCTGAGTAGGACTTAAATTAACCAAGTGACTTCCCATGTTTACTTGTGAGTCCGTCCAAGGCCTAGGCTCCTTGTCTGGAGATGGGCGGTGGACTCATACTAAGTGAACCTCTGTGAGTCACTAATCCCTACTAAAGCCTGTTAAGGCAGATGAAGCCTGAAAGCCTCAAAGGATAAGACAAGATCACAGCAAAGGACCCCTGGATCTGATCTCAACTAGATAAAAGACTATAGCCTCAGGTACCTCACTCCTGGGTGGATTACCTTAATATCTTACTTGGAGAAGTCCTTGAATGGTTCCACCCTTCTTGAGTACTCCCCTCCCTTCTGATAACCAAATAAATACGGGGCCACCCAGAAAAGGTCTTGGTCTTAGCCCCGAGAGAATCTCGAATTCTGTGAGAGGGCTCTGACCCTCCTGGAGCCCTGAAATCATTCCCTTTGCCTCTTTTTATTTAGCCTTTGCCATACATTAGTTGAGGAGATTGTGGACCTGACCAGACTGCAATAACTAAGGGATGTCATTAACCTGATAGGGTGGGTGGCTAGTTGGCATGGTTAGCTTAGTTAGTAAGGGGGAATGTGGGTAGCTCCTGTACTCTATATAGTGACTAATATAGTGACTCAAGTGAATAAGCGCGCGCGCACACACACACACACACACACACACACTTATGTATATGTTAGTGAATAGGTATGCATGTATACTGCTTTAGTCAGTACCCCCTTGCTTCCCCTACATTCGACTGTAGCTGGGGATGGCTTATCATTTCTGCCCTTGGCTTTTTCTCTGTGTCCTGCCTGTCAGCTCTTTTTCTGGTCTCTTGATGGAAGTCCCAAGTCATTTGGTGCCTTTCTTTATCTGATTTTTCTCCTTTTCTACGTCCGTCCTTAACCTATTTCCCAAGGGAATTTTTCTAGCACCGTTTCTTTTTAATTCCTTCTAGCCAGGATTAGCAGGTGTCTTGGTTACTTTTCTCTCATTGCTGAGACAAAATACCCAACGTCAAAAATGAAGGAAGGAAAGGTTTATTTAACTTACAATTTGTGGAGGTTTCAGTCCATACTTGGCTGGTTCTGAGGCAGAGTGGCACATGGCAGAGGGAAAACTGTTCATGGGAGCAAAGCACAGCAAAACAACCAGCAAAAAGGGAGAAATGGCTGCAAGCAGCCTCTTTCTTTCCCTTACCTTCTAAACAGCCTACCCCCACCCAGGGGGCATGTAGCTCTCATACAATCTCCATGCCCTCCTCTTCCACAGGCTCAGGATGTGTACAAAGTAAGCACCCTGGCTTCCTGCTGAATCACTCAGCCAAACCTCTAGACTCCCCAAGTTGACACAATGTATCAACCATAACATTCCACCCCTTGTCAACTTGGCAATCAGACACATTTCCTTAAACCAGTTTCCAGGTACAAAGACATGCTTATATTAAAACTGTAACATTTTGTCCCCATACAAATGAAAATTAAACATTTCCAATGTTTACAGGCACAAAATAAACATTACCATTCCAAAAGGTACAAAGAGGGGGATACCAAAATCCATCAGGACTAACATTGTGTCCTGTAATTGCACATCCAGCAACTGAAGCAACTTGTGGCACGATGTGAGCTCCAAAGGGCTTGCATGAGTTCACCCCTATGGCACTTTTGGTGGTTACAACCTCCACAGCTTCTCTCTCAGGCTCGCTTTGCTCCCTCTGTGCAGCTTTCCTCCGATGATCCACGGTCCTGTCTTTTCTAAACTTCTGAGGTCTCCAGGGCACCTTTTGCTTCACACTCACAGCTTTATACACTGCCCTCTCAGGGGCACACTGCCTGGCTTCCCAGGCCTTCTGAAATCTGGGTGGAAGCCTCTTTAACCTCAGAACTCTTGCATTTTCCTTGCATCTAAAGCCAGGGCCACACGGATGATTCCAAGGTCTGCTGCCACTTGGAGCAGTAGCCAAACTTTCCACTCTCTTGGCCATAGGGGTCGAGTGCCTGGATCGCTGGGCACACTGAATCCAATTCTGAGGAGCAAATTCTCTATGCCGCCTCCATTCTGGAACCTGGTGCAGCCGCCGCCATTCTGGAACATGGTGCTCTTTAGCTTCCTTCTCAAGGCAAGGTCTCTGACCTTTACAGTTTTGAGGCTGCAAAGGGTGGAGACTTGCTGCTTGTGATGCCCTCAGGCCATCTTTTCCATTCTCTTGTTCCCTCATAGCAATAGAGATCACCTCAGCCTTATCTTTACATTCCACAGTTTTATTGGAGCTTCCTTTCTGGCCAAACTCACAACATTTTAAATCATCCTGCTGGGCTCTTTGCTCTTGATTGTTAATATAAATCTGG
>PVLD010015496.1:0-48309 GCA_004027595.1 Dinomys branickii | reverse complement strand
ATAGTACAATCACAACTAATCTATAGACAAGGTGATATGATCTCAACAGTGGTTATTGCTTTATCCATTGATATCTTCGAAGTGTAAATATATAAACCCATATACAGACATGCAAATTTAGTCAGACAATTAATCCTCTCAACAATAGAAAAAACACAAAAACCAAAAATCCAAAGACAAAAAACAAAACAGGCAAACAGCAACAACAACAACAACAACAAAAAAAAAAACACCGATAGTTGCTGCTTTACGTATTGATATCTTCGAAGTGTTTGTTCAGGACAACACATACAGACATACAAGATTGATCAAATAACCCGTCATCGATTATTGCTTAGCATTAAGTGATATAATACAATAGTAGAACCATGTTAGCCCTCCTGCATATATGCATATTCATATATACATACATACATTTTTGTCTTTTACAGAATAAACTTAAAATCTCAGAAAATAAATTTTCTGTTTTACATGAACAATTTTCATAAAAACACAAATTTCTAAAAAGTGATTTAGGAATAATAGAAGGCTATTATGAAATAAATGTCAGTCAGTAGTGAAAAAAATCCCTTAAAAAGAAAGAAAAAAAGGATAGTTTCAGTGGTAAGTTTTACCTAACTTTAGAGAACCCATCACTAGTGCTACATAAAACTGTTTCCAGCAATAAAGGAAAAGGGATCCGGTGTCTCACTGAAGGCTCCTATAAGATAGTTGACACCAGCTGGAAAAGAGTAACAGCCACTTCCAGTTTCCATATATGTAAACATATATGCAAAAACCCTAAATTAAATATTTTAAAATTGAATCCAGCAAAAATATACACATACATCACATGCTGTGTATGTGTATTTGTGTGTGTGTGTGTGTGTGTGTGAGCGAGAGAGAGCGAGAGAGAGAGAAAGAGAGAGAGAGAATATATTGCTGGGCTCAGGCCGCCAAACCCTGAGAGACTCATGAAGACTTGAGGGAGAGTATCTGTAGAGGGAGGGGGCGGATGGAGCAAAGCCCCAAACTGGCGCAAACACCTGGATTTACGGAGAAACCGCAGGGGCGGAGAGCTCGGCGATGTGCAGGTGCTTGTTTTAGGTAGCAAGGCAGGGAAGCAGGGCATGGAGACAGTTCGGCTGAATAATTAACTTTTATCTGACTGTTCCTTGGGAGCGGCCTTGTTTCCCATAAGGCCCATCTCTGCCCTGGCTGGCAAAACTTCCCATCATCGACATTTTGACTCCTCGGAGTTCGGAGTCTTCTGGCCCTCCAGTCAGCCCAAGCGGACAGTGCGCATATCTGTGGAAATGTCAAATCGAATACGTATGTTCATATTTAATGTAGCAAAACACTGAGCGTATATGTCCCTATGTGCACATGCACACCTAGCATTCTCATCATGGTGGGAGCTTTTCAGGATCACTTTCACATGATCCTGTAAGCAGATGCTGGTGGTATGAAGTACTTTGTTTTTGCTTTACAACTAATTTTTCTTTTAAACTTTTTATCTGGTGTGTTATTTTTCTGTGTTAATTACGTGGGGCTTATGGAAGGACAAGTGATTATTCTTTCATTATTAATGCCCCCTTGTACAACCTGAATGTCAGAGCTGTACCCTGGAAGTGAGGGACCTTCCCTTTCACTGAGTCACCTTTTCCTCTTCCATGGCTCCTGCAAGGCCAGAGTCACACACCAAACCCAGGAAGGGCCAGAAGAGGGTCATGACTGGGCAACCACAGCAGAGCCACCAGCTCCTCAGTGGCACGGGGAGAAGTAGGAACAGACAGCTCCTGCATCTGCAGCTTTTTCTAGTGGCCTCAGTGTCCAGGTTTCACTGGGGAGCCAACCAGGCCTTCTGCCTCTGATGAAACAGACTGTGCTAGTCCGTTTCTCTTATCTCAGAGTTCTGAAGGCCGGCTTAAAGGTGAGGCGTACGCACGAAGTTCAGGAGCCTGGGAGTCCAGACTGCCAGGTATCCCCCTTGGCTGTGTGTGTGTGTGTGTGTGTGTGTGTGTGTGTGTGTGTGTGTGTGCGCGCGCGCGCCTGTGTCTGGGGTTTCTCAGTCCTCATAAAGCTGCCAGGACCCAGCCTCGCGAGCTCCACCCCAGTGACCTTATGGGATCATGTCCCCAAGGCCTACCTCTAAATGCCAATGGTCAGGTGGCCTTACCACCCTGCTGTGACTTGGGGTTAAAGACCTGCATGACTTAGAGACCACAAACCATGGCACCAACTTCATTCCAGACCCTAGAATTGCATCTCAGCGGCCCCCTCTAGGCGGTTCCAGGCTTTGGGTTTGAGCGTTCACTCAGGGTACTGTCTTCTTTCTCATGGTACTCAGAGCTGCTGGGAACTGTCTAGCAACTGAGAAGGAAGACTGCCTGACAGTGGAGACAAACTTGGGGAACAAACCTGAGAAATGGATAAAGAGGAAATGGTTCCTAGGGACACAGGTTGAGAGATAGATCAGTGAGTACCTGAAGCTCGCTCTCTATAAACTGTTGCATGGTATAAGCCTACATTCTCCTGGCCGCTTCAGTCACTTCAGGCTGGATATTCTGTCACTTGTAACAAAACTGTGACAATAAAGCTTTCTCTTTTAGGCAGACTAGTGTCCAACACCACTCTGAAATTTAATCTGCCATGTTCTACTGCGCCCAGCAACTGCTCTTCATCCAGATCTCCTTGGTGTTGTCGGTGCCAGGACACACAGAGTTGCTCCTCTCTGGACCCTCGGGACGGGGCAAGATTCGGAGCAGTGTGCTCCTGCTACAGCCTCTGGCTGTCTCCTGCAGTTCCATGGGGCCGGGAGAGCACCCTCCCCAGGAAGAGGAGTGAGTGGCAGCCCCAGCCTTGCGGGAGGGCACTTCCTGGTCTCCTGGCTGTGTGGTGATTCTGTCCTGTTTTCGTTGTGCCCACTGGTCTCCTGGGGTGGCCCCTACTATACCCATCTCCACAAGGAGCTCTGCTGACAGCAGTTCGCCCAAGGCAGAAATTCAGAAGGAATTCTTAGAGAAGAGTAGTTTTTGTTATTTAAATGCTACTACAGTATATTTCAGCAGGACTTACTAGAGCACCTGTGCTCCATCACCAAGGATCTCCGTGCTTCTGTTTCCTGTTGGGCTTGGAAGTTGAGATTTGCACAGCTTGCCCACCACTTCCTTTGGGCAGCATGTTGTTGTTCCCAGAGTGGTCCTGTGGCCTGTGCTGATTGGCAGCTGTTGGGGTCACATCCAATTGACATGAAAAACACTGTGCTCTGAAAAATGTATTTCACAGTGTTCCACAGGTGCTGCTGGAATAATGGCCCACTGTAACAACACACCAAGTGTGCTTGGGCGCATTTTTGACAGTTTTCAGATGTGATGATATGTCCTAATTGAAACTTAGTAAATTACGTGTTTTTCTCCCAATTGTCATCAAAACATACCAAACTATGTCTTCTGTGCATCACTGATTTAGTAATATAAGATATAGTCTTTTTGGTTATCAACTCTGATTTAAAGTTAGCTTTGAAAATAGATTTAATCCTCTGAAGTCCAACGAGTTCTCCTCTCATGACTTACATAGCCAGTAGTAGATTTAAACTTGAAAGTATATGTGAAACTTTTTAAAAATTTTTAAATTACATTGTTGTAAGGAATAGTTTTATAGCTTACACACACACACATACATATACACACACACACACACACACACACAGTTTTTTCTCTTTCTTTTAAAGCTAGAGAATAAACACCTTTTGAAGGCTTTAAAGAAAATCCCACATTTTATTTTGCTGTGTGTGTGGTATCCTTATACAACAGACTGTAATTATTTTCTTAAACCCTTTTTCTTGTGCAACCCAACACATTTTAGAAAAATGTAAAAAACGGAAATGGTCCTACCTGTTTATTACAGAGCACCATCTAGATCAAGAAATAAAACAAAATCAAGCAAATTTACCCCAGACCCCCGCTGTGGCCATCCGATTTCTGCTCCTCTTCTCCCAGCCCTCAGGGTGATCACAGAGTTTCCCTTCATGACGGCCATTTTCTTGCTTTCCTCCTCATGTTACCACTTGTCCTGCTGATGGGACACTGCAGTTTAGTGCCTAGTTGTCTTTGTTGTGGTTTTGGTTTTGGTTTTTGAAATTCACAGAAATGCAGTTTTGTTGTTAAATATCCTTTTGGGTCCAACATTTCTCACTCAGTTATATTTGTAAACGTTACAGTGGTTTTCATTTCTGTATAATAGACCCTTATATGAACTCACTAGAGACCATCCACTGTACCGTCTGGATCCAGCACAAGTCATACTGGCCTGGAGATTCCTTCACAGCTCCTGGTAAATGCAGCACACATTTCTGATGAGTATGTATGTAGGAGTGAGGGGAATTGCCAGACCATAGGGTGTATTTTTAACATTTTAAAAAGTAGAATCTTTATACTCCCACCAGAGGGATACGATCATTCCCATCTCTGTCCTCCCCATACTTAGCCCATCTGCTTGTTGTGTTACCTCCTGGTTTTAATTTCCATTTCCCTGATTACTAATGAAGCTAAGCAAATGCAGAGAAGCATGTTGAGATTCTTACTGGAATTACATTTAATCTATAGATCAATATGGAGAAAATGTTAAAATACCATGTCTTATAATATATTAACATAGTTTATCTGGATAGTATTGTTCAGTTTCTCTTAGTAATGTCCGTTGTTTTGTACATATGGGCCTCACATGTTATTTGTCTCATTCATTCCCAGGTATTTTATATATTTTATTTTATATTTTTTATAATTGTTACTTTTAATTTTATTTTCAAATTTATTGCTGATATGTAGCAATATGCAGATTCTGAATTTTTACCTTTGTGTTCAGCTGTAATTCTGTGATTTGTTTAGATTTCCTGTATATGCACTTAAATAAGCTGGACATAAGGATGGTTTTATCTGTTCTCCTTCCGAATTATGATACTGTGTGTAACTTTTGCGTCAGTGCGTGGTTCAGGGTGTAACACTTGCCTTCCTTGTGGCGCGTGGGTGCGCGTACGTGGGACGCCCGACTCCCTCTTTTGCCCTCTCCTTCTCCCTCTCCCTCCCACTGTCTCTTCCCCTCCCCACTTGAGAAAGATCTGTCTCCTACTTTTTATTATCACTCTTTTATTTTGTTCTGTGTTTATAATTTGAGTTTCTCATATAAGAGGAATCATGCAATATTTAAACTTCTGTGTCTGTTTTATTTCACTTAATGTTAAGGTCTCAAGGTGCACCCATTTCTCTACAAATTACTCATTTATCTTTATGGCACAGTAGTGCTGTGTTGTATATAAATACCACATTTTCTTTAACCAGACATCTATTGATGGACATACAGGTTGCTTCCAAGATATTGCTATTATGAACTATGCTGCTATAAATATGAATATGCATGTATCATTATAATAATGATCTCTTTAACTCTTTTGGGATTTCTATTTCAATGTTTTGAGGAAACTCTATATTGACTTCCACAGTGGTTATACTAGTTCACATTCCCACCAACAGTGTAGACATTTCTTTTTTACCCACAGCATTGCCAGCATTTGTTTTTATTTGATTTCTTGATGATAGCCATTCTTTCTGGGGTAGGATGGAACCTGCATTTCTCTAATGGCCAGTGATGCCAGCATTTCTTGTATTGATTGGCCATTTGTAACTCCTCTTCTGTGAAGTGTCTGTTCATTTCACTTACCCATTTTTTGACTGGGTTTTTTATTTGGGGGGTAATTTTTTTGAGTTCTTTATATCATCTAGATAGTAGTCCTCTGTCTTAGGAATATTTGGCAAAAATCTTTGCCCATTCTGTAGGTTGTCTTCCTTCTGTTATTTCTTTCCCTGTACAAAGTCTTTTTTATTTGATGTGATCCCATTTGTTGATTTTTGGAACTATAACCTGTGCAGCCATACTCACAGTCTTTACCTATGCTATGACCTTAGGAGTTTTACTTGTTTTATCTTCCAGCAGGTATTTTATTTCATTTTATTACCTTTAGTAAGACTAGGACCTTCACTGGCTGGAATTTCCACTGCAAGATTACCAGCAGCTGTAATAGTTGGCTGTTTCAAAGAAGAAACATTAAAGTTTTTTCTATTAATTGTGGTGTTGCATGTTGCTGGATTTAGTTTAAGAGTTTATTTCAGGTTTTTGAATCTAGGTTTAGAAATGAGAAAATTCTATAATTTTCTTTTTTATAATGTCCTATTATACTTCAATTTTGAGGTTTTGCTAGGTTCTTAAAGAAAATGGAGAAGTGTTTCATCTTCACTATCTAAAAGAATTTGTGAAAGACTAGCAAAATTAGTTAGAATTCAGTAGTGAAGAGTCAGGAATGTAGCTCGGTGGCACAGTAACCTGCCTGGTAAGCGTGAGGTCCTGAGTTCAATTCCCAGTAGGAAAAAAAGAAAAGAAAAAGAACACTAATGAAGCCATATGGGCTAACATTTTTATTTTTGTTTTGTGTGTTTATTTTGGGAGGATTTTTAATTACAAGTTCAGTTTCTTCAGTAAGACTGTTCAAGTCGTTTATTTCTTCTAGCGTCCCTTTTGTTGGCTGTAGTTTTCTAGAAATATGCCCTTCTCATCCAAATTTCAGATTTATTGGAAGAAAGTCATTCATATGAACCTCTTATTTGTTCTTCATCGATGGAAGATGTGGTGATTTCTCAGCTTTCATTTCTGATTCTTGTTATTTGTGCCTTCTTTCTCTCTCCTTCTCTCTTTCTCCTTTCTCTTTTTTTCTGAATAAGACTCTGAAAATTTGCCCATTTTATTCATCTTTTCAAATATCTTATTTTTGTTGTCACTTGGTTACCCATGGGTTATTTAGAAATCTATTCTTTTTTATTTTAAAGAGAGTAGTAGGGGCTGGGGATATAGCTCAGTGGAATAAGCGCCTGCCTAGCAAGCGCAGGGTCCTGAGTTCGATCCCCAGTACCGCCAAAAAAAAAGAGAGTAGTAAATGAGAAACAAACAAACAAAAAAGAGAATGGTAGCAGCATACCAGCATCATGAACATAAACAAAGGCAAAAATGTTCAAAGTGATACAGGGCCTCAAGACAGAATAATACGAATCAACAGTGGTGGTTACATTATGTATCACTATCCTCAACTACATTGCTTAGATTACCAGATGTAAGAATGAAAGATTGCTCAAACCATTAAAGAGAACAAGAAAATAATTATTAGATAAAACGTTAGAGACAAAACATTCATGATAATAATTATTAGATAAAACATTAGGGATAAACAGTAGAGATAATAACATAAAGGTAATACATCTTGTTTCACTAGACAAGATGGTAGGAGTTCACCATGGTAATTCCATTGCATATTGTTATCTTCAAATCAATTGCTCAGACCACCAGACACAAGCATGCAAAATCAATCAGAACATAAAAATTGTAAGCACTAATGTTCATTTCAATACACCATCAAACATCAGCAATACAGTGGTCACAGCTATTCATATATATATTTATATTTTGCCTTCCTTTTTTCTTCTTTCCTTCATCCCAGTCATTCCTTCCTTTGAGCAATTTCTATCCCTTTCCTGTTAACTATTGTACATTTTGTGTTTTACCTCGTCTTTCAGGTTCCTACACCAAGGAGACATGATGTTTACACATCTGGGTCCACTTTATTTGCCTTATGAGAATGGCCTCTAGTTGCCTCCATGTAAAAATGTGGAGCGCTTTGTGAGTTGGTGTGTCATCCTTGCACGGGGCCGTGCTAATCTTCTCCGTTTCGTTCCAATTTTAGTACATGTGCTGCCGAAATGAGCACTGGAAATCTATTCGTAATATTCAGATATACAAGGATTTTATTCTTCTCTAGAAAATAGTCTGGATTTCTAGTTAACAAAAAAAACATGAACCATTATAATCTTTTGAAATTGTTATTGGCTTTATTTTTATAAAAGTTCTCCTGTGTGTTTGGGAAATTGTATGTTCTGTGGTTGTGGTTATAGTATTCTGCATGCAACCATTAGGTCAGTTTACTTATTGTGATATTTAGTTCTATACCCTTACTCTGTTTGTCAGATCTTTGGCCAATTACTGAGAGAAGTGTGCTGATGTCCCTACTGATAATAGTTTTCTTTATTTATCTTTGTAGTTATGGCAATTTTTGCTTTCTATCTTTCAAGCCCATGCTATGAAATGCATGTGAATTTGGAATCATGTCATCTTCCTAGTACACTGAATGCTTTATTATGATGAAGTATGCTTCTTTATCTCTAGTAATGGCCACTGCCTTAAAGATCACCGTGACTTGATACTAGTGTTGCTACATTGGTTTTTTGCGGTTATTATATGCATGGTAAATTTCAGCATCCTATATTTTCTGCATCTCTGCACTTTCCATGTTGGCTCATAAACAATAGTTTGTTTTTTTTCACTTGCTCAGAATGTACCTATCTTTGTCTTTAAAAGCATAGTGAGGACGTGTTATATAATTGAATCTAAATTTGTATCAATTTTTTAAGGTTGATAACTTTAGAGAAAAATTTTTCACATTCAGAAAAGAGTTCAGTGATATCTGTAAGTTTAAGAAATTTACCTTCCTGGCTTGCATATAAATGTGCAGGAATTGAAGCTTTATCATCTTCTGTTACTTCTGTTCAAGGAAGAGATATCCTGGGACTGACATAACTGAGAACAGTATTTCTTACCTGGTGTCTGGAGAATCTGGTTTGCAAAGCATCTTC
Organism: Dinomys branickii; assembly: GCA_004027595.1. Taxonomy (NCBI): domain Eukaryota; kingdom Metazoa; phylum Chordata; class Mammalia; order Rodentia; family Dinomyidae; genus Dinomys; species Dinomys branickii. The sequence continues at coordinate 39,598 of PVLD010015496.1, read as the reverse complement.
ATCATGGTTTACCTAATTCCAGTGAACACAGCTTAACTGAGTATCTCTTAATATGTCTCTTTTTGCACCATACTATGAAAATTTCCTTTCTGGTTTGCAGGGCTGTGACTCCCAAGTGAGCGTGTCAGAGATGTCCTGCACTGAGAGCGCATCCTCTTGTCAGTCTCTAGAACATGGCTCAGTTCCAGAGATTCTCATTGGCCTGCTTTACAACGCCACCACAGGAAGATTATCAGCAGAAGTGATAAAAGGCAGCCACTTCAAAAACCTGGCTGCAAACAGACCACCCAGTGAGTACAAGCATGTTTTAAATCGAACACTTTCTATACGTAGGGGACTTTCAGCATTAGGGCTTTCAGTCCTATCATTGTAGTCTTAACCAATCAAATTCAAGTGGTAAATCATCAGCTAATCTGTGTCATGTTTTCTATTTCCAGTCTTTTGGGAAGTAGAAAAATTTAAAATTCAAAATATTAATTGTATGGTGAGAGGAATTTTAATTTTTTATAGTGTTTGTAGAATAAATTACCCCATCATAGTTACTATCTTTAATGCCAGAAAAAGTTTTTTAAATAAGTAATGATCACAAATATGAATAGAAATGTGGATAACTATTATTGTTAACTAAAGATTAATGTTGTGTTCTGTCTGCATGCAGTACTATGAACTAATGTATTTACTTGCTATTTCATTTAACAATTTAAGGAGAAATTGTTTCTTCACATTTGTTTTCTCCTTTAAAAATATAGGGGCTTGGGTGAAGCGTAGTGAGAAAGCACATGCTTAATATGCATGAGACCCTGTTTTGATCCCAGCACTACAAAAAGATAAAATTAAAATAAAAATAAGTTTATTACTTAGTACTGCAGCAGAATTGCAGGATAGGAAGGGCTCGGATCACTGTGCGGCCCGAGGGCAAAGCCAAGCGGCTCTCCTGCGCCATGGGCACCTCTCCCCTTTCTCCTCAGCATCCTCTTGGTTCGGATGGTCCTTGGAGTAGAGAAGTGGGCTCCAAGTGTAGCTCTGAAACTGTTGATACCTGTAAATGGTAAAGTAGGAAGACAGCAACATTTCTCTGCTTCTGTGAAATAAAACCGTTAACGCCCTGACCTAAAAAAGTGAAAGGAAACCTTGAATAATAGCACCACCATACAGATTCGCAGACTTTCTTAAATCACTCTTAATTCAACTCCAGGAATCAAGCAGCTACTAAAGGAGGGGAAGCTAAATTAAATGGATTTTGCTTCTAAGTGTCATAAAAATTTATCATTCAATGGAGGTGAAAAGTCATAAAAACTTTTGGTTTATACCAAGTAACATTGGGAAGCTTGCTTCTTATATATATCGTAGAATGCACCTACCCCTGAATTAAAAGTCTGAAGGCCAAAGTATATTCATGTTTCTACTCTTAGACAAATGATGTCAGTCTGTTCTTTATCGGTAAAGTTAAGGTCATGTCTTACACAGGGTTGTCAGACTGAGACATGACAGAGATGCGTACAAGACAGAATTATTATTAATGCACTTTTTCATTTCAAAAGGAAAATGCAGTGGGAGGAAAAAAGCCTTTGCTAGAATCAGCAGAGTAGGAAGTGGGACTTGATTATCTTCGTACACACCGAGCAGAGCCTGAGAGATAACCTGTGTGAGAAAGATTTGCACACGGAGACAACCACGCTGAAGTGTGGCCACAGCAGGAGTGCCCTGGCCTGAGATGCCTGAGGCAAAGATGTGGGGCCCTGCAGCAGATAAGGCTTCTCTCCGGTCAGCTTGAGCCGCAGCGCTCCCTTCGCTACTCAGGCCTTAGCTAGTAGTTCGGTAACTTTTTGGACAGTGACTTTATTGATGATGTTCAAGAGTCGCAGAATAAAATGAAACTCTGATATAAACAGAGAAACAGGAATCAGAACTGAAAAGGAACAAGAGCAGGGTGGGGCATTAAGTAATGCAGGAAAGATTCGCATCCAAGCACAGTCAGCTGTTCCTGTGGGATTGGGTCACAGCAGTTGCCATTATTTTAGAATTAGATCTTCATTACAAGATTGATTGATTAATAATGTTAGAAAATAACTAGTAAGTCAATTTTTAAATGATTATAAGAAAGTAGGATATTTATATAGTAAAACGCAAGACAATTTCATTAGTTGGTTCTAAACTGTATATTACATTAAGATTGTAGCCTGTCTTATATATCTAGAGTCTAAGACTTGAATATAAATGGAATAATCCCAGTTTTATCCAAAGAAACAATAGAAACATTCAAGAAAAAATTGTGATAGTTGTATTTTGCATACCCTAATTTCATATTACATTGGGAGTAATAAAGCTATTTGAAATATTAAATATTACATGGATGAACTTAAGACTTAAAATAACAATAACGGTGATCTGATAATGGAGTTTTATTCAGCCATTTATATCTGATAATTTGCATGATTCTATGTTCAATGTGCTTTAGACCAAGAGAGTATCATTATAAAGATGTCCCCCTTTAAAACAGTGTAATTTTTAAGATTACACAATGACTTAAAATCTTTCATTCCATGAAATTTATCCAACAACCCTTTGTTCAACCCTCTACCTGAATTAAAATGCTAAAGTTCTGTGTTTTTCCACTCCAGTGAACAGTGTTTCCTCTTTAATTCTGACCTTTGACCCTCTTTCACCCAACGATTGACATCTGGTCATTATTTCTTTTACTGCTTTCCACCCCCTGTTGTCAGATGGACTGTTCTGTTGTCTAAAACACTTGATAGGTGGACAGGTTTATATAATCCGAGGTGAGTTCCTGTAGAGACTAATTGGATGTTGTCTTTTCATGCAAAAACAAAATACCCTAAAACTTGCCAGCAGTGAAGCTGTCCACCATGTTGGTTTTTTAAAAAAGTGCACATTTATTATCTGTGGTACTTAAAATAAAACTAACTAAGAATTTATCTCTGATTATGGATGATGGTATTCAGAGTATCTATAAAATAAGCAAAACTTTTTCAAATAAATTTTTTTATTTTTCCATTTGTATTTTGATTTATGCAACAGAAATATTTTATGAGAAATGTGGCAATTATCTTTAAAATTAATTGAAATCTCGATATGAAGTACACATGATGGATCAACATGCTGAAGATCATTTGCATGAGTCTGTTTAAGAACTCAAAAGCACAATCTTGTAAAGAATGGATTTATCTCCCATAATATAATCAGTCAATGAAATGTTATGTTTCACTTTGTACACTGAACATCGCATCAATTTCTTTTCTAACTCATAAAAATAGTTAAGATGTCATACTTAAAAATTCACATTAAATTGTGCCTAAAAGAAACCCTATAGTGTTTATTTGAACTATCCCCAAAAAGCACATTAAATGTACTCTTGCATGAAACCAGGAGAAAGTTCTACTTGGTTTGCTAAACTTTGAACCGTAGTGCATTTGGCTTCATTTTAGTCCTTAAATGTTTTTAAAAATATAGTTAAAAACCACATCCATGCAGAGATTTTTTTGACATTTCATCCTAAACTGTTTTGATGTCATCTTTGCATTCTTGTCTCTCTCTTCTCCTCTTTACCATTTGCCTCCATTTCTATTTGTTTGTTTACCCTTATTCTCCAAAAACACAGTGGAATGCTTTCCAGTGTTGTGGCTAACTGAGCTTGCTAAGTGTGTATGAATGCTATGGTGTCCTGCTGGTGGAGCTAACGGGGGATGGTGATGGCGGGGGAGGTCACGGGAGGCGCAGTGGGTGGCGGGTGGAGTAGTGAGAGTAAGGTGTTATTACTCCCAAGATATTTTTGGCCTATTTAGCATTCTCTGTACTTGTCGCGGTTTATAAGCATGTACCTCAAAGTGGAATTGGGTAAATTTCCATTAAACATTGTGTATACCACATCCCTACGAGTGTAAACACTTAATATTCTCAGCACTTACTATGGGAAAATTGTTTTGAGTTTGTTTCAAATGATATTTGTGGTATGTTGATTCTTTTCCCTTTAGATACATATGTTAAGTTAACGCTGCTGAATTCCATGGGTCAAGAAATGTCCAAATGCAAGACATCCATCCACAGAGGGCAGCCGAATCCAGTGTACAAGGAAACTTTTGTGTTCCAAGTGGCCCTTTTTCAGCTGTCTGATGTGACACTCATCCTGTCTGTGTATAATAAACGCAGCATGAAAAGAAGAGAGATGATAGGGTGGATTTCTCTAGGTCTGAACAGTTCTGGGGAAGAGGAGCTCAGTCACTGGACTGAAATGAAGGAGTGTAAAGGACAGCAGGTCTGCAGGTGGCACGCGCTGCTGGAGTCCTGACGGCTGGGACGGGGGCCAGGCCACCCGGGCCACCCGGGCAGCGCTATCAGCAGGTACAACACCACTGTGTTCACCTGGTCACCAGTAGAAGAGCTTGTTCTTTGAAGAGTGAAATCCAACATTTTACTAAATGCTTTAAATCCCATGGAAATAATATCAACTACTGGTGTGAATGAATGGCACGGGTGTGGTAGAGTTTGTCTAACAAACTGAGAACATATATTGTTGTTAAACTAACAGTCCTACAGAGATTTAATAATATACTTTTGATTTGAAGTAACTCTTACTTTAGCAAAAAAAGCCAGCAATTTCATGGGAGGTTATGTGATTTCAGTTGTAACACTGTTGTAGTATCACTCTTCATAGAATCCGTAAAGCATATTTTGACTGGTGGATTGCTGGTGTTTATAGTGGAAAGAAGGTCACCATGCTATCTAACGGAGAAGGGTTTTGATCACATTGAAAATAGTTTTTATTTCTGATAAATTCATTCTGTGTCCTTAGTTCCATTGTGTCTCAGTTCTTTTCCATAGCACTAAATCTAAGAGGAAGCAAGCATTCATTTTCATAAAGGAATTTTTAAGGGTTTTTTTTTTAGTTTGTTTCTTCCTTTGCCTCTGCTTTTCTCCAAAGAGACCAATCAAGTCCTGGTCCCTTGCAAGCCTTTTGGACAGGTTGTACTGTAGAACTATGTAACTTTCTGTTGAAAGCACTTCCTGTATACTTGTATTCCATTGTAGGAAGCCAGTAGGGCTGTACTTTGATTTAGAATGTCTTCCGTGACTGACTCTTTACAACTGTAGTAATATGGAAAAAAATTTTTTTAACAAACTGGAAAATACAGTAGCTAAGCTATTGAAAATTGAAACAATTCAAGTTAAAGAAAACTTTATCTGGTCTGTGTATTTAGTAACCAACACTGCATAATCCAAATAAGAAGCTCTTCTGTCTCTAAATCTTCACTAAATTGAAGAATTGATATTGTGATATTAAGACTATCCAGCTCTCAGTTTGATTCATAAAATCAAGTTAGAAACAGTTCTGAGATTCCTTATGAAGTTTCCGGTGATTTGTGACTAGATTTTATGAACTTTACTGATAATGTTCTTTAATGTGACGTCATCCTGTGCCTTCCATGTATGTGAAATTTGCTCATACAGCTTGGAAGTTGTATTTGCAAAATTAGGCCTTCGATTTTTATAAATGTAAAGATTCCTCAGAACAATGTCACAAGACCTTTCGTTCCTCTAAAGTATGCAATTGTATAATGTACAAATTTTTTTTAAATGGCAAGGCACTTTCATTTGTTATTTTTATATTTAGGAAATAATTAGGAATATTATAAGCTATTTTCTTTTAATTTTGCTTCTTACCTGTTATATAATTTTATGAACATACTCTAGAGTATGTTTTATATGTATGAAAATCATTTTCCTTTTCTCATTTCTAGTTAAACTAGACAAAAATGCAGTACTTACCAATTAGTATAAAGTAGTATATAATTTTTCCTAGTCCCATTTCAGTACTATGTATTTTTGCAAGCTAGAACTTGTTATTGTCATAACAAAACCATGCGTATTTATTTGGCTGTACTGAAAGGCCTTAAAAGAGTCCAAGAAGACCATTAACTCCCATAGTTTTTAGTTTAACAAAAGGCAGTTCTGTTTTCATACCCACAAGTTATAAGGAAAAATAAAATAAATAAAAATGGGCCCACGACGCTTGAGAATGCATGCTGCAGGATTGCACTAAAGGGAAACTCATTCCAATTGCTTTATCAGTGAGACTTTTCTAGGATTTTTTTATTAATGAGTTGGGTTACAGAGTTAGAACATGAATTGAATGATAAAATACCTCACTTAAGTGTTAAGAGGGGATGTAGCTTTTACTGGGAAATTGTATTTAGGCACTTCATGGTAGTTACCTTTCCTATCTTTAGAACAACTGTCTCCATTGCTAACAGCTGGTCTCTTCTGAATAAAAAGAATTACCAGTCTTACATGTAGCTGTAACAAAGCCTAATCAAGTATATTATTAAGACCAGGTTGGTGCTTTCACCTTCAGTGAGAAAAAGATTTAACTGTTATTTGTTAAATCTGCCTTTCTTCAGACTATGCCTAGAACTGTGTGTGTGATTTGATATTTTCTTAGGGGTTTATCTGATATGAATATGAAATCTTACATGGTCTAAAAAAATCAACTTTTAAAAACATTTCAGGAAACATCCTCCTTCCACCCAACTGTGAAGTCCTCAAAGATTATAAATCCTCTGTGTGTGTATCTGTTGTCACACACATACCTATGTTTCACACACACACACACACACACACACACACACACACACACACACACATCCATCTCCATCTATGTGTGATAGGAATATGTAAAGATTTTTCAGGTAACTAAATAGAAAAACGTGTTCAGTTTATGGATCGTATTTCTCCTATCATGTGATTACCAGATATTATATTTGGTTTTGGGTGCTATTTCCTCCATACACAGTAAAACATACATCTTTTCTTTTCCCCCTGTGGATTGACACAACTTAGCTTATTTACTACCAAAAAGTCATCTATTTTATTTTTAGAAAAATATTAAATAGGGTTCAGGACACCCATTGCACTGCCCTTGATCTAGTGTAAGACAGTGCTGATGTTTCTTGTGTGCTTGAATTCACATGAAAGCTTAAACACAAAACCTTATAGGTCAGTAATTCTGCCAAATAGAGGCCCACTGGGCAGCAGGTGTTGACTTAGAAACTTGAGAGAGATAGCTCACTTTTGCATTGTTCTTCTAAAGTCCCCTAAGTTTTATAATCAAATGATTGATCCAAATATGGCAGCCCACTGGCATTTGTGGGGGTTCCTCTGCCTGGAATTAGACCTCTCAAAGGAACTGCAGTGTGTAGTTGTTTATTACTGCCCAGGAAACAGAGTGAATTTTAAATCGGTATGGGGGTTTTTTAGTGTAATATCATTCTACCTTGCAGAAGTCTGCTTCTGTAATCTTGTCCTCAAGTAACATCCACACTTTGTTAGAAATCTTTTTGCATGTTATCTTACCATGCACTCACTGAACTCTCAGCAATGTTGTATCTACTGGCAAAAAACAGTAAATTAGACTACAACTTAGAGAAACCAATGAAGAATACCTACTACCCTGAATAATCTAGACATTTTAACTTCCGGCCTAGAAGAAGAGCATTAGCCTGTGCAGGTGCCCAGGGCTGTGTGTCAGACTGCTGGCTTCATGTCGTGGATCAGGGGACCCGGCACCAATGGGCAGAGGGAAGAGAGTGGAGGGTGGGGAGACCAAAGGATAGTGCAGTGACATCATTTCAAGTGAACTGAAAAATAGGTGGACTTCTCAAAATATAAATGTTGGATGGCATAAGAACAGAAGCGGCCAACACATTTTTTAAGGCTCCTGTTCAGATATACATAAAAACACAAGTCTATTCACATAAAATTACAGTTTACCTATATAGTAAAACAGTTTATAGGGAAATTCACATTGACAGTTATTAGTCACAAGCTTCCTTTCTTATTTTCTTTCCTGTTTTCTTCTTTCTGATTTTTTCTACTGGCCTTAGTTCACCTGTGGCCTGCAGTGGACGTAGTCATCAGTATTATTATCATGAACCAAACTAGTTTTTGAGCACAAGCTTATGCGTGCTTCAGAGCATTTTCCAAAACAAATTTTAAAATATCATCTGTGTCCTTCAAAATGTATAACAAGAATTAACAGCTATAACTTACTAAAGATCTAGGATAAAATAATTTATTATTTTGATTCCTACAACATTCCTATAAGGTATTATCAGCATTTATCAATGAAGAAATTGCAGTAGAGGTCAGAAAGACTTTCTTTAGATCATCTACTAAGTAACCAACAGGGATGAGAACCTAGGTATACATGATTCTGAAACCCAGACTGCACATATTACAGTGGGGAAAAAAGGAACAACATTTATTTTATCAGTAACTGAATGCCAGAGAGAGAGAAGAGGTGAAGATTTTTTTTCTTCTCAGAACACAAATAGTACTTTTGTGTCATACTTTGTAATGATTTTTATTTTCAAAGATTTGAAGGTAATTCACCCTGTTGGAATATACTTATATTCTGAGAGTATATTAATCAATTTGCTCTGCTTTTTTTTCTTTTTTTACCATTTTTGAGGACACAAGGTATTGTACCTGACCATCTCTACCAGGTGGACACCTGTCTCTACTGGGCCACGTCGCATCCTGTGGGTGGCGAGGCGAGAGACTGGCCTCCCTCTGTACCAATCACAGCTCACATTGCTTCAGTTAGGATTCTCTAAGATTCAGCAGGAATTGCAGCCAGGTTTAGTACTTGAAACTCTTTTCCCTTGTGTGGTAATAGATGCCTCATCGTGCTCTGTGTATGTGCCCCTCTGCTCACAGCAAGCACATAATGTTGAACTAAATGCTTTATGGAAGAAATCTGTAATAGTGTTAGTTCCACTGTGTCTGAATCTTGTTTTATACCTGGCTTTATTTTTCCTTCATGTAATACATATTTATAAGAACACCAGCTATGCACCATGTGTTCTAGGGACTGCAGATGTGGAGAGGCTAAATTGGATAAAGTCTTTGCCCATGTGAGGCTGTGCTCTAAGGCAGGGAGGAGACGCAGAAAGGTGTGATTCCACGCTAACGTAATGAGGTGTTAAGGTGTACACAGGGGGCTGCTGGGTTCATTAGAAAACTACAACTGGCACTCAGAAAAATCTTCCTGGAGAAAATAACACCTGGGTTGGGACTTAACTAATGAATATGGGTTAGACTCCCATCAAACTCCAGGACAAACATACAAAATAGTAGTTCCCAAAGAAGGGTAAGTTTGAGAATTATTTTAAGTGTTTAATTCATATTCCAAAACTTCACCTGCAAAGATTCAATTTGGTCTGAAAGGAAAGCCAAGAATCTAGATTTAGTTAAGCTCCCTACCCAGGAAATCGTGTGCGAGCTGAGCTGGTGTGGCTTAGTACATAGAATGGTTGATAGTGATGTTTTGATGTCCATAGAGTAAGATTTTAAGTGTAATAGTGATAAAGGAATTAAGAATAAGGTTAGTGGTACTGATCATTTTCTTGTGCTTCCTTAAAAAGAAATTTAGTGGAAAAATTAAGATGAGTTCCTGTCCATTTACATTCAAGATAACTTTTTCCACATGTTCCTTGGTATACTAAATATATTATGGTTTTTTGATTCCTGAACATTTCTTTCATTTATTGAAGTATTTCCCACTAAATTGTCTTCGCAGTGATAGATGTAAGGCTCAGAGTGTGGGGTAATATCTGCGTAGCGTTCTCTGCAAGTCTCCCGAGTAGCCTGACCTCTAAGCAGGGCAGCAGTCCGCAGCGAGGTGGTGGGGCGCGGCCAGCCCTCTCGCTCCTCCTCTTCCTCCGAGCTGGCTTCTTTGCCTCACGCCCTCAGGTGAGCTGCCGTCCTGGGTTCGTCACGGGGAGGAGCAGTAGTTTGCCCCTCTTGCTCCGATCTCTGTGTCTTTATTGCCTGTTCTTCCTTAGGGTCCTTTCTTTCAAATGGCAGCTTGACACAGGAGTCTCACTGCCTCTGAAAGTAAAGGCTGTGGATTTGCACGTCTGAGTTTCTATTCAAGGGGGTCCATCCCGGATAAAAACGGCCTTACATTGTGAAAGCTGCCCTGCCAAAGATCTGAAATACTGAAAAGTTGAGTTTATCTGTGTTTTTGAGGTAATACTGCTATGGAGTTAGGCTGCTCTGTGACTGCTGCTGTATCAGTGCTTGATCTAGGTATAGTGTGAGGTTAGGTTAATATCTTAAATGGTAGAGTTTGGCGGGGTGGGTTAACTATAAAAGTGCGGGTGTGTGTTCCTTCTTTCAAGTGAATCTTTTTGTGGTGGTGCTTGTTTTCTTCTCCCGCCCGCTTTCCCTGCACATCCACACTGCACAGTGGCTGAGTGCACCTACAGAAGAGTGACCTTAGGACTACTGTCCCCTAGTCACATGGATTGGGCCAGGGGAGGACCGGACAGCCAGCGTCAGAGGCCACAGGAAGAGCAGCCCCCACGAAAGCCTACCATAGACACTGTGACAGTTGTCGTGGTGCACTTGAATGTGTTGTAGGCTGGAACAGAGAAGGGAAGTGACTTGATCTGAATAAAAGCAGGGCATAATTTGATAGAATTTCAACCTCTTAGTATATCAAAATCTCCAAATAACCATAAGAACAAAGTCATCGCTGTGGCAATAGCTGTACGTGGTACTTGACATGAGTTTATTCAGACTGGCTTGCTTTAGGGCCTTCTTCAAGCTCTCTCTGTTATTTTGCTTATCAGTAAACCTAGCTCGGTACTGTCTGAACTTTAAGTTTGTCTTTTAAATATTCAAGACTACTTTTAAAAAGAAAAGCCTTAGCATCTTTCTGTTGATTTCTTCAACATGTGAGCTTTCATTGCCAGTGTGTTTAAAATGAATACTGAATAGATGACATAATATTCCATTATACACTGGAAAATCATTTTCCAAAATTATACATTATGATTTATCAACTTTAAACATATATATTCAGGTATCACTCTTTTATTTTCATAAATTCAACAGTTAGAGATCACTTTTGTTTCATAACAAAACAGAGGTTTTCCCTTAGCACTGAGGGTTGGTGTTCTCCTAGCCATGCGCATGTGTTGAAGGGCGGTGACTGTGCTCGTGTGGAGAGGTCTTGGTTGGTCAGTTACCAAGGGTGCACGCTGTGTCTGGGTAGTAGGATTTTCAGTAATGACCGAGCCACCCCTCAAGGTATTCGCTCTCATTCCTGTTCATAACCCCCATGAGAAGGGATGCAGCCTCACTAGGGCCTCCTGGCCTCTGAGCCCCGCATGGGGTGGCCCTCAGTGCCCTTGTGGTTTCTGCTGGAGCCACACAGGCCTCTGCTCGGACCTGAGAAGCATTAGCGATTGTGACCTGTGTCTTCTTCTGATCTCCCGCCCCCCTCTAGCTTGCACATTCACTGGTTTAGATTTTGTGAGAAGGGTTTTTAAACCTCTAATTTTTATAATTTTACATTTCTCTAACCAGACAATTTGAAAAAATTGAAATACCATAGAGTCCTAGGAAAGTTTTTTGGTGGGTGAGGGGTGTCTATTTAGGGTAGTTTTTTTTTTTTTGGAAAAATGTCATTTATGTTCGAGTTGTTTGAGGAGAAACCAGAGTAGTATTGGTGCATAAATTGGCTTTCTTTAAGTATTGAAGTATATTTGAACAATTATTTGAAGCACAGCTAGAAATTAATGACAATACTTCCAAAAGCATCTTGATATCATAAACATAACTTTAAGTTTACCAAGAGAAAAATTCCAGTAGTAACTTTCATTTAAAAATTACTCTATCATGTTTTTACATAATTTATTAAAATAACGTTTGCTTTTGTGATGAACATAATATAGTGGCAATAGTTTTGAGGAATCTTTAAAGCTTGTCATAAAAAGGTAGCCAAATTTTGGCTCGATTTTGCTAGACTTTTGAAATAAGAAAGTATAAAAGTATTTTCAGTTACATTAGTCTTGAAGAATAGTTATATGAATTTTAAGAGTCTTGAAAATGTTGGGATCTATTCTTTTTCTAAAACTCAAGAGGCTTATTACTGCTCAATACTCTTGCATTGTGCTTTATTTCTCAAAATAATGTAATTTTTATGGAAAACTCAATTAGTGGAATCTTTTATTCAGCGTCTCCTTACTCTCTTTTCCTTCCCTCTCCCTCATCCTTTGCTTCCTTCTGTCCTTCCCCCCTTCCTATTTCTTTCATTTTTCTGAGGCAAGAAGCTTCCTTCATAGTATATAGTTTCTACAGAGTTTTCCTACTTATTTTTCTAATAATGGATATAACAGTGCGATGAAGTTTAAATGCTCTGTGAGCAACATTCTGTCACACAACCTGACGAATTACACTGCTTTGGTCTTGAACTGTCTCCAGCACATTTGCTAGTGATCCTACACCATTAATGGACCTTCCTAATACATACATGTGTCTGTGTGGTAAATAACAGTGTTGTATTATTGTCACATATGAATTTGCCTATTTGATCAAAAATATAAACAGATGAGTGTGTGAAGCAGTCCATTTTATAGAATGAGCATATATCTGATTGTTTCATGTAATTGAAAATGTGTTCTGTGTTGCATTTTATTCTCACATCTACTTTTCTATGATCTACACACCGATTGTCTCGGTGCCTTTTTCCTTTTGTATAACTGTATTAGATAAAAAAATTGCTGACCTCTGTGTAAACAAGGTAAAAAAAAATGTTAAAACTACTATTGCAAGATTTTAATGGCTGTTTAATTTTCCAGCAAATAAATTTTGTGTGAGTTAAAAATTACTTTTCTTCACGTTTATGTTCACATTTAGTACTCGAGTGGAGTGGGTAAACATCTGACATCGCTGATGATAATATATTAAAAACAGCTCTATTTCTTACCACTGACAAGTGTCATTTGACTGTTACACAAAATAAACTAGCATTAATTATGTAAACAAATACCAAATGGATATATGTAGCATTATTAAAAGCTTAGGTTTTAAAATCATCTCATTTAAAGTGCTATAAAATATTGCTATCCAAATGCTTGAATCATTTTTTCTTTAATTCTAAATCACATCTGACCTTGAAAGAAAACAGATTCCACACAATAACATTTTTAAATAACAAGAATAAAGCTAAGTAGCTTTAAAATAGTCTCAGCATCTTTATCTGAAATAGACACATGGATGCCCTGTTATACAGCTTGCTCTTTCGTTTAATGTGGACTTGTCATCATTCATATTATTATTGTACTATAGTTTATTTTTGTGTTTGTTTGAGATAGAGTCTTGCTACATAGCCCAGGATGGCCTCAAACTCCCAGTGATCCTCCTACCTCAGCCTCCGAGTGCTGAGATTACAGGCATGTGCCACCACTCCCAGAATTTACTGTTAACAATACCGCTTTTATTTGGCAACAGTAATCTGTTCACTTTTCATTCTTTTTTATTGGATAGTTGTTTCCCAAAGACCCTGGGTGCGCGCACTTTTCAGCCTTCATCACCCTGTCCTGCTGTCTCCAACAAGAATGGTTTATCATAACCAACTTAAGAAGTGCTGTTTTGCATATGAAAAAGCATTTAAACATTTGGTGCTCCAAGATTGACAAAAATTAAGAAAAAAAATTGACAAAATTGAAGTTACTACAACATCTCATCTCTGATTATTTTTGAATCTTTAGTTCCATAAATTAACCAGAGCCCTTTTAAAGCAGAAGTGGATTCGTAATATCATTTCCAACTACAATTTAAGCAGTTTGTGTCTTTTTCTAGCACTTACTGTTTAATTCTTAGTGCCTGTCAAGAATTTTGTGCTTCCATTATTAAATCATTTCAGACAAAAAAAGCAAAAATAACAGACTTGCTTACAAGTGTTCACAAAAAGTTTTCTGAATTTATAAATGTGGTCTCAATTAGAGATAATTCGTTAGTTATTTAATATTTTAAAAAGCCCTTTGTATCTGGGTCAAGGCTTATTGTCTTTCAGAGAATTACAGTTGATATACATTCCAGCAGAAGATAGGCATGGCTGCATTCTTGTTAGCAAATCAGTAAGTTAATGCTCCTATTGTTATAGGAGCATTTAGGTATTCATCATAACATAGTATTATACAAGTGTTTAGGATTAGGTTTTAATTGCAAATTGTTTGGAACTACTTTGATCTCAAGTATGCAAAATAATATTTAAGTCAACGTTTTTCTTTCCATAGATTATCAAAATATTCTATAATGTTTTTCATTTAAAAATAAAGTCATTCCCAATTTAAAAATAAAAGGACTCAGAATATGTAAAATACTTCGGTTAGTACTTCATAATGGTCTACGGCCATACCACCCTGAACGCGCCCGATCTCGTCTGATCTCGGAAGCTAAGCAGGGTCGGGCCTGGTTAGTACTTGGATGGGAGTACTTCATAATGAATTATAAAAGTATAATACCCTGAATGCTGCTATGTATTTAAATGCCAAATAAATGGGGACAAATTTCAGTCATGTGTCACGTCACAATGGGGATGTGTCTGAGAAGTGTGCTGTTCAGCGTCTCATCAAAGCTTGAAGCATCTGCAGCTTCTGCCTTCCTGCAGCAGTGACTGGGAGCTGTCGTTGCTTTGTACAGTGCAGTGGTTGGTTTGGTCAGCTGTTTAGATGTCAGCCATTTTAATAGCATGTAGTGGTCTCAACCGCTGTTGTAATCTTCAGCTTTCACAGAGGTGATAACCAGTTTCCATGACTGTATTTTCAGTAGGAGCGATCTGTTAAGGTTTATGCCCGTGTTTAATTAGTTTGTTTTCTTAATGTTTATGTTAGGAGCTCTGTGTGTATTTCGGACATGGGTCATTTATCAGGTAGAGTTCTCTCCGAGCCAGTGGTGTGCCTTTGCTTTCTGTTAATGTTTTCATAGAGCAACAGTGTTAGTGTTAATAAAATTTAACTGTTCCTTTTGTTCTTTCATAGGTTATACTTTTGATATTGTATCTAAAAAACATCACCAAACCCATGCTCACCTAGATTTTCTCCTGTATTTTCTTCTAGAAGTTTTATATTTTTTGCATTTTATGTTTATGTCTACCAGCCATTGTGAGTAAACATTTTAGAAGGTACAGGTCTGTGTTTGCATAGTTGCTGTGGATGGACGCGTAGCTGGTCCAGTGCCAGCAGGGGAGACGTCTTTTTCTACTGAACTCCCTTTGCCCTTTGCCAAAGAGGAGCCGAGGGTGTCTGTGCAGTCTCTGTGTGGGCTCTGTGTCTCTGGTAATCTGCGTGCTGGCTCCCTCGCCAGTGCTGTGCTGTTGGATGGTGGTGGTCTTAGGGTAAACCTTGATCGTGGGTACCGGGAGAACCCTTTGTTCTTCAGTATGTCTTCACTACTCTGGATGTTGTAACTTTTGTATATACACTTTAGAACCAGGCTGTTGATACCCACAAAATAGTTTTTTGCAATCTTGGTTGGGATTGTGTTGAACTTAGAACTCAGTTGAGAATCAAGATCTTTTAATATTGAGTCTTCCAGGAACACAAAAGACCTTTCCATTTATTTAAATTATTATGATTTGTTTAATTTGTTTTATAATTTTCAATACAAAGATCCTAGTTTTCTGAGAGGTTTTAATCACGAGTGGTGGTAAACTTTGTCAAAGGCTTTTTCTCTGTCAGTTCATGGTGATCACATGACATTCCTTTCTTTAGCCTGTTGAAGTGGTGGATGACACTGGAAGATGTTTCTGCTGCTGACCTAGACTTGTAGACCGAGAGTAAATCTCGTTTAATTAGGGCAGCGGATTCATATACATTCTCAGACTGTGTTTGCTCACATTTTTGAGCATTTTTACATCTATATTCATGAGAAATATTAGGCTGAGGCTTCTGGGACCCATGTATTTTGTATAAGTTTGTCATATAACTTCCAAATCAAGAAAATTAGTATTTTTTAAAGAATTTGACAGCATCTAAGTTCTTAACATGTTAAAGTTGACCCAGAAGTTTCTGGAAGGTTTTAGTTACCCAGGCTTGTTTACTCATCTGGAAATAGAACTTAAATAACATAGACTTATCAATTTTTTTGAGACAGGGTCTTGCTATGTAGTCCAGGCCTGAAACTCATTGTATAGGTAGGCTGGCCTCAAACTTGTGATCCTCCTGCCTCAGCCTCGTGACCACTGGAATTGCAGGCACATACCACCACACCTAGCAGAGTTATGCCTTTTAATAAGTGGGTTGGCTGGAGCAAGTTATCTAGCACTTAATAAATGTTCATGTAGTTTTATTTCCACCTTTTCATGCTTTTCATGGAAGGGCACTCACTATGTTTAGCATAATCACTTCATGTGCTAAAGAAAAAATAAAGGGACATTATTACATCCGCCATCACTCTGTTACCTTCAGTAAATCTCACTTTCCAGGCTTCTCCTCTCTAGATCCTTTTAAACTATTTGACACCCTTAACTTAGGAAGTCAGAGCCTTTACTCCCTGTGAACATGATAAGGGCTTACTTCACAACTCTACATTTATATCACTATTCTTTTTCTTCATTGTTTAATCACAAAGTCACTCTAATGTGTCAGTTTTAGTTATAAAGAAACTCTCAAGCTCAACCTTTTTCGCCCTGTATTGAGAATTTTTAGCCACAAGGTAATATTTGGATACAGTTGCTCTTAAGCTGTACAATACAAATGATTTTTGAGCACCCAGAATAGTTTCACATTCTGTTACTTGGATATAGTCACACATCGCATACCATATAGATATCCAGAGATCTTGAAAACAGCAAAAATAGTACGTTAAACTTCAGTGGGGACATTTTAGAAAAATTAGTAGCAGTACTCAGACTATTTATTATTAATATCAGGGTTTTTTTGCTTTGTGAGTGGTAGCATTTCAAACTAAACCGGTGGGGCACACGTCCACACGTGTGTGTGGGTCTGTGTCTGTGTAAACTCTTTGTGGAAATCATCTTACTTTCCAGAGGACTTTAACCATTTATAATCTGAATCTATGCCATTAATTTTATATCAGGTTTTGCTATCAATTTTGTGATACGAGTTTTTCTTATTTACCTTTTTTTTGGAAGCAGAATATTAAAACCATTTTTTCTTGGGCTTCAATTCATTTAATAAATGATATTTAAGCATCTACTACATGTTAGGAACTGTTTGGCTCAAGAATACAAATGTAAGATTCAGTTCTTTCCCAAGTGAAGCATGTCTAGAAGAGGGAGACAATCTGAAGCAAAATAAGAGAAAAAACATCAACTCCTCAGTGACAGAAGTGTGTAAGGTGCCAAGGGTCCACAGGAGGTTGTGTGAGAGGGCTCACCCTTTTCTGGAGCAAGGGCACATAGCATTCAACAAGGATCTAACACGTGAGTGCAGCCTGAAGAAGGAGTACATCTCCTAGGGAACTGAGGTGAAAGAGGCAGTATTTGAATACCATGTGCAGACACAAGACAGCCACATCCCCCAGGAGCACCATAGTCATGCAGCATGGCTAGGACAGCGGGAAGAAAGAGGCTGCTGTGACAGTCAGCAGAGAACAGAGCATAGAGGGCTTTGTTTCCTCTGCTGAGAGTTATGCATCTATCAAAAGGCAATGAAGGATTCCTGAAGACATAAGCTGGACAGGAATAGGGTGAGATCATTGTTCTATTGAGAACATCCTTGCAGCAGCTTGGGGCTGGGCACAGGACCTCTGTGAGCTCTTCCAGTCCTGCAGTGGGAAATGTGAGAGCTGCCCCTGTGGTAGGCGCATAGGGAATCAGACAGGGAGACATTCAGAGGGCTGAGCAGGCTGCAGTGCCTGCTGCGTGAGGACTAGGTAGGGGGAGACGTCTGGGAAAGGCAGTAGCTAGTTTGGGAGTTGGATGCCGCTGCTGCTAGAGACTGTGAGCCTCCCGAGGGGAAGAGCTGCTTCCGTGTGCTTGGGGAGCCTGCGCAGCCCTCCCAGAGAAGACTGCCAATAGGTTGTTGCCTACGGAAGTCCAAAGCTCAGAGAAGTCTGAGCCAGTAACACGATTTTTCTTTCATCAAAGTTCAAATTAGTTGGGAGTCTAAATAAATAGGATTTGTTATATGCTCATAGTATGTGATTTCACCACTACGCATAACATAGATGAACATTTTAAAAGTCATTTAGAGAATATTAAATTCAATGGGAAGATAGTTTTACAGATAGCCAACACTTCTGCCACTTGCGAAGTAGAAGTATTCTAAACTAACTTGATGAGGTTGAGGTTGTAGCTCAGTGGTAGATTGCTTGCCTACAATGCACAAGGCCCTGGGTTTGATTTCCAGCACTGCAATAATAATAAAAGATATTTCAGAGAAATTGATACTTGAAAATTCTCTCTGCACTGTAAGGAGCAGCATAATTAATGTTATAGGCGGTTGCTTTTGTGCCTTTGCCAATTCCATCATTGCTAAGAATTTGCTTTTCTTTCTTTTTTTCTTTTTGTTCTTGCTTTGTGTTTTTGTTTTTGAATTAGTTTCTACCACTTACTGTTCCACAAATGCTAGGTGAATGAACAGTAACTACTAGGTAAATAGTGAAAGCTGCTTAAAATATAAATAAAAATATAAAACAATAAAAATATATATAAAATAATAAAACTGATTTTAAAAACTTATCTACACATTGCAGTGAGTGTTATACTTTGGCAGTCCTGATGCGTGATATGTTTGTTCATCTGTTTAAACAATATCACCTTACTTAAAACATCCTAGAAGCATATCATTTTGTTAGTACTTTCAGAGCCAGACACAATCATACAAAGTAAACATCACATTGCTTTACAGTTAACACATTTTTTACAAAAATCAGTGCTTTTTCATTTTAAATTTTTGATGATGGGACATTAAAAAGTAAACAGATAGCTTTGTGTAGTGCACACCCAGCTTTGGTAAGTAGTCAACATTCTGTCACTGTTGTACGACCTCTATCTTCATGCACAACTCAGTCCTACTTAATTTTTATTTTTAAAAAGTTTATTTGCTGCGCTGAAGATCAGATTGAGGACCTCACTCTAGCCAAGTGCTCCACCACTGAGCTGCATCCCCAGCCCTATTTTTCAAGTCTTAAGTTGACATCCGCTGAAGCACACCAACGTCTGCACAGTTTGACAGAAGGATGTGCCTTTGTCACTCACACTGTCATGCCGCAGACAAACTGCATGCACCAAGGTGCTTCCTGTGGTCGCTCTTAGAAGTTGCACCTGAATGCAGCCACTACTGAGTTCTATTTGTTCTACAACCTGAGAGAAATGGAAACATGCACTCTGCTTCCAGCTGCTTTTGTGAAGCAGAAGACCGTTGAGATTCATCTGCTTTGTTGTACTTAGTAGTACTTCGTTCCTTTGTGGTTAGATCCTGTTCTGTTGATGTTACTCCAGTTTGTGTCTTGTTCTCTTTTCCTACTCTTCTGTTGCTGCATCACAGGCCACCCACACTAAATGGCGTTGGAAGATGGGCAGCTTCTCACCTGTGGTTTTGCAGTTGGTGGAAGAGGGACAGCATGGCAGGGACGGCTTCTCAGTCTTCTTCATGGTGTCCTCTGGGTGGCTCACAGGCTGTAAGGTCACTTGGCCAGTGTGGCCAATAGCCGGAGACATCCTAAGACACTGTCCTGGTTATTCCTCTCTCATTGTTGAGACAAAATACCTGACACCCAGAATTAAAGAAAGAAAGGTTTGTTTAGCTCACAGTTTGAGGAGGTTTCAGTCCATACTCAGCTGGCTCCAAGCAGAGTGGCACATGGCAGAGGGCAACACTTTATGGCAGCAGAAAACAGCAAAAGCAGCAAGAGCACAAAGGGGAAAGGAACAAGCCTCTTTCCCTCTCTTATATTGTAAGCAGGCTGCCCCCACCCAGGGGCATGTAACGCTCACACAACCTCCATGCCCTCCTCCTGCACAGGCTCAGGATGTATACAGAGTAAGCATCCTGGCCCCCTGCTCAGTCACTTACTTAACCTTCTAAACTTCTCACATTGACATGAGGAACAACATCCCAGAGCAGAAAGAATGTGTCCTTTTCACCCCAGGATATGAAACTACTGAGTCACTTAGCCAAACCTCTAGATTCTTCAAGTTGACACAATGTATCAACCATAACACACATGCTCCCATATCTGGTGGTTGATGCTGGTTGTTGGCTGGACCTAATTTTGGGCCTTTGCATGTGACTACTTGGCTTTCTCACCGTCTGGAAGCTGCGCTCCAAACAGAAGCATCCTGAGAGAACAGGCAATGGTGTGTGGCATTTTTATGACCTGTCCACAGATGCCACAGAACATCCTTTCACTGTATACCCCTGGTCAGCACAGTCTCAGCATACAGCTATGTCTACTGTTCTGCCCGATCTCAGAAGAGCAGAACGGAGCCTCCCTCAATTAGTGGCAGGTGGCTCAGTCTCCCATGCAAGGGCACAAGGGACAGGACATGCTGTGGCAGCCACATGTGAGTGATGCTGTCTGCCACAGCCTCTTTTCTGACCACAAGAGGTTACATCTCTCCTTGCACAAAATAAACGCAAACCCCTCTTCTCAGAGTCCCATGTCTGTGACTACTAAAGCATTAACATGCAGCTCAGGATCTCTGTTAGGTCGAGGTGTGGGTAAAGCTCCTTGAGTAGAAGTCTGAGGACCTATGACGTAGAGGGATGAGTTACAAGCATATCCATCTCCACATAGCAACCACAATGGGATGGGCTGAGGGTGATCACACGAGCCCTGCTGTTCCAGAGACTTCCACCCCTGAAGTTCCTTCCCTTTGCAATATGTGGTCAGTCTTCATAACTACAGGCTTTTTGTGATTCTTCCTATTGTGCTCTATGTTTCTCTCTGTCCAACCAATATTAGTTTTTAAAACCCTGTGGCATTTTGCACATTAATTCCTAATCTATTCTATTAGACAAAAACCACATTCACACATCACTTCAGGACAGGCCTCTATGTAGGCATCTCCTCAGGGCTACTGTGGGGCACCCAGAGCACTCCAGATATAACAGGGCGAGTCTTCCTTCAGATCCTTAGAAGATTTGTCCATTTGAAGAGGTTCTATGAAACACTGTCTTAAGACTCTCTGAAGACTTAACAAAGAGCATTCCTCATCTCTGCTCAAGCCGCAGCAGCAACAGGACTATCTCACAGGCTGGATGTGACTCGGGGGGTCAGAGTCAAAACTCTTGGAAGCTTTAGTCACCTGCTGCTCCTGCTTGGTTTCCTCACAGCACAGTGCCTGGGGTTCCATGAGTGAGTATCCTCAGAGAAGGGGCAGGTGGCATCCACACACCCTAGATGTCAGTTTAGCTTCCATGCATTAACACAGTCATAAAGGGATAGAGGGAGGGAAAGGTAGGCGATATAGTAAAAGATGATGGCTGTCTTAACGCAATCTGTCCTTCCTCTATTGAAGGATATTACTTAGCTGTAACCTATAATTTCGATGTATATCTTATCCACAAGTCAATTCCAGGTGATACTTTTGCATTGCTGAAGATAAACTATTTTCAAGGAGCTATTACTGAGGTATTGAGACGAATTTAGTAGAGGTTTTTGAATGGTTAAGAGTTTTTAATAATGTAAACAAAGCCATCATCTTTGCAAATACTCTTTGAACCTATATGTAATTCTAATTACCATCTCTTTAAATAGATTGTTTATGCATGCAATGAATGCATCATCTGCCTTGACTGTCAGTTACAACGGTTAGAGGGTCACTATCAAGAACAGAATTAAATATTGCTTCAAGGTTTAGACTAACTTCTACAGCTCCCCAACCCCTGCCAGTGGGTTTATGAAAATGTTATGAGATCTCAGAATTGTTAATTATTAGCATACTTGATTGCCGTTTCTTGTAGCATATTTCTATGAAGAAAATCAATTCCTATGTACTTTTCATGAACTAACCAAAGAATACATAGCAACCTAATTCATGCATCATTTCCCCAAATACTAACCTAGTAAAAATTGATTGTAAGATCTCTTGCTAAACTATCCAAATAACATAGACTTTTAAGGAAACTTTAAAGAAATATTTAACATATAATTCTTTCTGCTATATTTGACATAGCCAGCTGACTTAAAAATATTCTGCATTGTGTGGAAGATGCCTCTTCTATTGAAACCTTCTAAATATAAATCATCACCCTTATCACCTTGCTACCTCCCTTATAAGAGGAAAATCAAGAAAAAAAAGAATAAAAAATGTATGGAAATGTCAATTATAGCCACTTAATTTTACTGCTGGGACCAGAGAAGGAGCCTCTTTCTTGCTGAGGAAGCCACACTGTCGTGTGCTTCACACTCACACGGAAAGGTGGATGGTCAGACAGATGCAGGGGACCTGGACAGCTGCGTTCACTAAATAGGGCATTTGACTTCAAAATAAGAAAAGTGGGTAGAATTGTAAAAGCTTCTTACTGCGGGTGTAGTGGCACACACCTGTAGTCAAAGCTACTCAGAAGGCTGAAGCAGGAGGACTGATAGTTAGAGGCTGCCCTAGGCAGAACAGTGAGACATTGTCTCAAAAATAAAAACTAAAGTGTAGAGAATTTGCCTCGCATTGCAAGGCCTTGGGTTCAATTTCAGCACCAAAAAACAAAACCAAAAGCTTCTCATTCAGAGTTGATTCAGAAGAGACGATTATGTATGAGATGTGGTCAAAATATCCTGTGCACGTTTAAAGTTTTTTAAAAAAATTATGACAGTGAAAGACGCACTATCATTAATCTCCCTCAAAATACTTCCCCTCACTTTGAACACACATCTTTGGGGATCGAACTCAGGACCTTGTGCTTGCCAGGCAAGTGCTTATGCCACTGAGCTATACCCCCAGCCCCTATTTTGAACACACTTATCCCATAGTTTTGCCTCTTTCCAAAGTAGCTGTAGAGGTCCTCTCTTAGTGTGTTTTTGTGGTTGTCTGGATGTCCTGTAGCAGTTCGTAATACTTACCTTCCACAGTCATTGGACTTTGGGGAAGAGTCAGAATGCGGTGAATAAGGTGGATGAAGACACAGCATAATGTTTGTACTTGACAGAAATTGCTGTCAACACTTCGAATTGATTCAGGACATTGGGACAACAACTATAAAAACACTCACAAGAGGAAGCAAAATATAAATAATTCAAAGAACAAATAAAAGACAGAAGATAGCAAAACCAGAGATAGACTTTGTGGGTAGGGAAGGGCCCTGGGGATGGATGGCGACAGGAGAGGGGGGAGGGGAAGCAATAGTGAGGCGATGCAATATGTGTACGTACAGTTCCCAGCGATGAGGGCCTTTCACGTGTATTGCAAACATATACCAATAAAACATTTAAAGACAATAAAAGAGAAAGGACTTCCAGAGCTGCTCCAGAAAGTGACACGACTGACAGGGTAAGTGTGCCCAAAGAAGGGGTGGCTTTCAGGGAAAACTAATGGCAATGTGCCTTTTACTGTAACAACTGCTTTAAATTTAAACATTTGCTACGTTTGATCATGCCTTGTATGAGTGACAAAATAAAAGGTTTTACTAATGTTTTTCTTAGATACGTGCTGAGTAGGTATAATATTTTAAACCATGTCAGTAATAGTTACAGGTTTAACTTTTAAAACAGGTATTAACAGAAAACTTTGCACACTCCACTAACAAGTGCACGTACCTGGAACGACCACCTCCAGATGGCCACACTCTGTGACCAAGGCCTCTCTACCATTTAGTGTGCCGTGCCTTAATTGCAGAAGAAGCAAGCAAATCCCTCTAAGTATCAGACTTGCAAGTATAAAGAGAAAGGTTCAGAGGTAATATTTATGGAATATTTATGGAAATACTTATTCAGATTTTAGGAGAGTTTCTTCCCACTTGCACAACATGAGCCAGCCCCAGAAGGGCAGCTACCTCAGCAGCTCGGCTCTCGCTTTAACATTCACCCCCTTTGCAGGCGCATGATCTTCCGTGTTCTTGATCTTGGTTGGACTCTGTTTTGTCACTGAGAACATTTTCAACATAAGAACCCTCTTTACCACTGCACAGATTATCAGTCATCTATAGAAAATTGCAGGAGGTAGAAGTGGATTTGGTTACTCACACGATTCAAAGCTTTTTCATCTATGTTTCTTGAATCCAGGAGTGCATGCTTGTCACTGTCTTCTCATCCTCACTGTATGCACACTTTGTCCCCAGTGAAGTTATTTCTGATCTTCTCTTGATTGTGATTTTCTTCTAAGTAGGTCTATCTTTGACAGCAATATAGTGAGATGTCTTGAAGGGGAAATTGCTTCATATGATAGTTTTGAAATAAAATGCCTGCTGGATCGGATTGATTGGAGCTCTGAATGCAGCAATATTAATGTTAAATGAAGGATATATGTTCCATAAAACCTTTGAGTAAAATAACACATGACTCACAGTGCTATAATGCAAGATGTCAGATGGGAGTTCATGGCCTGAAAGTGAAATACTAGTTCTGAAAATGCCAAATACACTAGAAAATATAGAGATATTCCTAGGGCTCTAAGGCACAGAGAGGAAAAAAACATTTGGATGATGCAGTGGTTTTTAGTCTTTATTTCTCAAAACTCATTATGGGATGGTCATTGTTCATCTTCACATTGCTACTATAAACACATTTGTTCCAAATAATCTTATTTCTGATTCTCTCCTTGATTTTGATTTCGCCATTGACAACAGCAAAGTGAAATGTCTGGAAGGCTTTTTGGGAGGTTAGGTGTAGAAAGAGGAAAAAGTCCAGGTGTGGTGGTGCACACCTATAATCCCAGCATTTAGGAGGCTGAGGCAGGAGGATTGCTGTGAGTTTGAGGCCAGCCTGAGCTACAAAGTGAGTTCAAGGCCAGCCTGAGCTGCATAGTGAAACCCTGCCTCAAAAAAGGAAAAAAATACTGTCTCCTCCATTATTTTATCAGTAGTCCTTAAACATTCCAGTGCTTAGGAATCCCCCATAACTGGAGGCATAGAAAAGCGTTGTTCTGCACACAGAGCAGTTGAAAGTAAAGGAGTATGACCCATTCCCAGTCATCTGCCACTGCACAGGCCACCAAAGATTTGAGTATGAGGTGGTCTTAAAGTATTCTTCCTCAAAATAAAATTCACTTTGAATTTAAGGCCTCAGCCTCACAAATGCAACCTAGAGCCTTCCAAGGATTACTTCAAGTTGCCTCTGGAACCAGCTGAGTAACTCTTGACTGTATCTATGTGTCAGTCGCTCCTAACTTTATAGAGTCCCCTGTTATGGTTGGCATCTTAGACATCTGCCAAAGACCAATGTATTTAAAAAACTTGGTCACCATCTTGGGGCTCCACTGGGTGGCGGTGAAATCTTTAGGAAGTGAACCTAGTGGAAGAAAGGTCATTGGGGGGGGGTGCTCTTAAAGGGAATATTGGGACCCCTGATGTGTGTCTGTCTCTGTCTGTCTGTCTCTCTCTCTCTCTCCATCTTTCCCAGTTTTCATAAGGGGAGCACTTTGGCCCATGATGTATTTCCGCTAATATTCTGCTTTGCCATCAGCCAAAGTGACTAAGCCAGCTCACCATGCACTGAAATGGTGAACCAAAACAAACCCTCTCTCCTTTCCTGTAAAGTTCAATTTTTCATTTTATTAGTACATATTTGCAGTTCATGCAGTTTAAAATCATCTTGGAGAGTGAGTACATGGTATACCACAGCTTGTTTCTTTTTTTTAACCCCCTCCCCTCCCTCCTCCCTCCTCTGGTTCCATAATCCCTTTTTCATTCTTGTTGATATTATTGGTCTTAGCTCATGCTATAGCATATGGTGTTTACACTAACTGAGCTTATTGGGTTCCTGTGCCTGGCACATCTTCATTCCACTTATTTCCCTTTCCGCTTCTCCTCAGCCCTCCTGCTTTTTCCCTTGGACCATGTGACACTTCAGGAGGTTCATTTCCTAGTCCTCTTTATGCATCCTTTATCTTCTTTTTTGTGCTTTACCTCACTCAAATGAGAGATACTATATGGTATTTAAACTTGTGTTTCGGGTTCATTTCACTCAACATTATATTTTCCTACAAATGCCTCAAATTTCTCATTCTTTATAGCTGAGTAGTATTCCATTATATATAGATACATTTTCTTAATCCAATCATCTGCTGGCGAGTATACAAGCTGTTTCCAGGATTTAGCTATTACAAATTGTTCTGCTATAAACATTGATATTCATGTATTTCTGTAGTATGACTTAAGCTCTGTGGGGAAGATACCTAGCAGGGGATCACTGGCTTCTCTGGAATTTCTGATTTCAGTTCTTTGCAAAGTCTCCATGCTGATTTCCATAAAGGTTGTACACTTTTCATTGCCACCAACAGTGCAGGAAGCTCCTTTTTCACTAAGCCACATCAGCATTTGTCATTGTTTGATTTCTTAACAATTGCTGGTCTTTCCCGAGTGAGGTGATTCTTAGTGTTGCTTTAATTTGCATCTCTCTATGGTCAGGGATGTTGAACACATTCTCATATATTTGTTGACCATTTGTATTTCTTCTTCTTTGAAGTGTCTGTTTACTTCTCTTGCCCATTTCATAACTGGATCTGTAATTATAGGTGCTTTAATTTTTTAGAATTCTTTGTATATTCTAGATATTAGTCCTCTGTCTGAGGAGTAGCTGGCAAAAATTTGTTCCCATTCTGTAAGTTGTCTCTTCACTCTACTGATGGATTCTTCTATTGTACAGAAGTTTTTCAGTCTGATGTAATACCATTTGTTTATTCTTGCTGTTATTTCTTGTGCAATTGAGAGTCTGTTTAGAAAATCCTTTCCTATACCTATGTCTTCAAATGTTTTACCTATTTTATCTCCCAGTAGCTTTAATATTTCTGTTTTAATGTTTAGATCTTTGCTCCATTTTTATTTTAATTTAGTATATGGTGAGAGGTAAGGGTCCAGTTTCAATCTTCGGCACACTGATAACCAGCTTTCCCAGCTCCATTTGTTGAATAGGCTGTCTTTCCTCCAAAAATACTTTTGACCCCTTTGTGGAAGCTCAAATAGCTGAATGTGTCTAGGGAAGTTTCTGTGTCCTCAGTTCTGTTCCATTGATCCACGTGTCACTTTTGGGTTCCAATACCAATCTGTTTTTATCATTACTGCTTTATAGTGTAGCTTGAAGTCAGGTATTGCTATGCCCCCTGCTTTGCTCTTGTTGCCGCAAACTGCTTTCACTATTCTCGGTCTCTTATGGTCCCATATGAATTTTAGGACTGTTTTTCTACATCTGTAAGGTGTGCTCTTGGTATTTTGATTGGTTATTTTGCATTGAATCTGTATAACAGTTTTGGGAGTATGGCCATTTTGACAGTATTGATTTTCCCTACCCAGAAGCAAGAGATATATTTACATTTTTTAATGTCCTCTTCAGTCTCCTTTTTCAGAGTACTTTTACTTCTTCGGTTAGGTTAATTCCTAGGTATTTCATTTTTCTTGAAGCTACTATGAATGGTATTATTTGTATAATATCCTTCTGAGCCGATTTGCTGTTGTTGTACACAAATCCTATTGGTTTTTATGTGTTGATCTTATATCCTGTTACACTGCTGAAGTTCATTATTAATTCTTTTTTTATTTTAAAGATACACAAATTATGGGGAAGGCAGTAGGGGATTGACAATGAATGCTGTTTTACATATCTTCATATTTGTTACTGAGTTATCTCAAAAACAATGAAGGAAATACACACTTATACAGGAGATAGTGGGGGATTAACAATGGCTGTTGTATTACATAGTGTTATCTTCATATTTCTTACTCAGTTACAAATCAGTATAATGCATAAATGATAAAGGAAAACACAGAACTATAGAGCAGATATTGGGGAATTAAAAATGGATGCTATATTACAAAATGACGACTTCACTATTGTTACTCAGTTATACAAATGATGGTACATTTGATTAATCATACAGTTTTCTCCACCCTCATCTCCATTGTTCTCCCATTCAACCAGTCATCTTCCCTCTGACAGTAACTGTACTTTTTGGTTTATTTACTCCCTCAGGCTCTCACATTGGGAGGGCACATGGCTGCTTCAGATTTTGCTGTAACAAACATGGGTGCACTCAAATTACTATGGCACTAGGTGGAAAAGCACCCATCCTCAAAAATGGTACATATGCAGGGAACCAAATACACTATGGTCATACCTGATTGATAAGCCCTCGAGGCCCTCAGGGGTCCATCCTAGTTCAAGGGTTCATCCCACAGACTGCTGGGCCCCACCTCAATGAGGTGCTCCTGGGGACCTGGACTAGTTCATAAGGCCACGCCCACAGACCACCAGGTTCTACCTGAATGGGGCACTCCCAGGGGCCCAGTCAAGTTCTTGGGGTCGCCCCCAAGCACTGTTGGGCTCCGGCCCATCGAGATGCTCCTGCGGACCCAATCCAGTCTGTGGGATTGCCCCTGCAGACCACTGGGTTCTGCCCCCACAAGGTGCTCACGGGGGTCCAGTCAAGCCCTTGGGGTCACCCCCAAGCACTGCCAGGGTCCACCCCAGCGAGGCACTTCCAGGGACTCAAACCAGTCCGCAGGGTTGCCCCCACAGACCACTGAGTTCTACCCCAATGAGGTGCTCCCAGAGGCCCAGGCAAGTTCTTGGGGATGCCCCCAGCACTGCTGGGCTCCACCCCAGTGAGGCACTCCCAGGGACCCTATCCAGTCTGCGG
The DNA here is from genome assembly GCA_004027595.1 of Dinomys branickii. Taxonomy (NCBI): domain Eukaryota; kingdom Metazoa; phylum Chordata; class Mammalia; order Rodentia; family Dinomyidae; genus Dinomys; species Dinomys branickii. The sequence goes on along the minus strand of PVLD010015496.1, from coordinate 11,034 downwards.
GGTTGCCCCCGAAGACCACCAGGTTCCACCCCAATGAGGTACTCCCGGGGCCTCAGTCGAGTCTTCGGGGTCACCCCTGAGGACTGCCAGGCTCTGCCCTGCCCCTATGAGTCACTCCCTGGGGCCCAGTCAAGACCACAGGGTTGTCCCCTACAGACCTCTGGGCTCCGACCCAATGAGGTGCTCCCAGGGGCCTGGTCTAATCGATCTCCAGTGCTGCCGCTCCCCATCCCTTACAGCTGGGCATTGGGCTCACTTATGATGCTGGGCACAAGTGGCGTGAGGTCTCCTCCACTCATGCTCACTGACATAGTCCAGGGTGTGTGCTAAGTTTAGTTATTAGTTCTAGGAGAGAATTGGAGGGTTTTCTTGGGTCTTCTCTGTAGAGTATGTTGTTGTCTCTTGGACTCCAGGACTGCTACTTTTCGTGTAATTTGTTGGTATGGGTTCATACAAGGTTCATATATGCAAGCAGTATAAAGTCCCTCTTGGTGCCCATATTAGTAGTTCAGGGTGAGTCCTGAAGCCCGTGGACTCATCCCATTTCTGTCGGGAACACATGTTGAGCGCACGGGTCACCAAGATGCAAGGTGCTCAGAGAGGGAGTTCAGGGTGGGAGCTGAAGCCAGGTAACTCAGCTCATGCTTCCTGCTTGGTGTTAGAGTGAGAAGGACGTGGGGCTGTGTGATCCACCTCCATCTGCAGGTCTCTCTTACTGCTGTGCTCCAGTTCCCATTTATTCTTTGGCTGGATCCCTGGGAATTGCTGTGGCCCTGGGGTTGCTGTCACTGCTCTCTGCTGCTCTTTGCTAGTAGTTGTTCACACAGTGGAGAGGTAGGAGGCCACAGCCTCGGGGCAGGTGTAGATCTGGGTGTGGTTGGCTGTGTACTGTTTGCTTTGACTCCACCTTGCCTCAGGGTTCTGATTAGAAAGGTTGTTGCAGAGTGGGCATGCTGCTTTAATGGCAGTTGTAACTTTTCATCCTCACACGGGGTTCGACAACACCTCCCATCTGCTGCTGCCTCTTTTCCGGGCTGCACCTTCTCCACTCTGGTTTTGGTCCAGCTCTCAAAAATCCACTCTTCCCTGGCCGAGTCAGGAGGCTCCCATGAGCACAGGCCTCTGAAGCTGAAGCTGCGAGTGCCGGAATGAGGTTTCGGGCCGAGGGTCTGTATGGAGCAGTGGCTCCCTCCTTCTCAGCCTTCTCTTCCTCTAACTGCGCCATGACAGCCCTCCAAGTTTTTCCTCCAGGAGAGGTCTTGTTTGCTCTTTCTGAAGGCTTCAATTCTCATCTCAGATCCTTCCTGGGTCCAGTGGGCCCACTCCTCTGCCTCTTGTCTTTGTCATGTTGCTATATTCCAGTGTCTGGGTGGCAATCCTCCAGGAGGATCTTTGCTACTTACCCAGTCACCATCTTCCCGGAAGTCTCATTATTAATTCTAAGAGATTTTGGTGCAGTTCTTTGAGTCTTCTATCTAGGGTATCACGTGCAAATAATGATAATTTGAGTTCGTCCTTTCCTTTTTTCTCTGGCTAATGTTTCAAGTATTGTGTTGAATAGAAGAGGTGATAGTGCACATCCTTGTTTTGTTCTTGATTTTTAGGGAGCATACTTTTAGTTTTTCCTGATTTAGGATGATGCTGACTATTGATTTGTCATGTATAGCCTTTATCATATTTCAGTATGATCCATCTATACTTGTTTTCTTTGGGGTGTTTATCATGAAAGTGTATTGGATTTTGTCAAAAGCCTTTTCTGCATCTATTGATATGGTTTTTTACAATGCTTCTGTTTATATTATGTATTACACTTATTGACTTACATATGTTGAATCATCCTTGCATCTCAAGGATGAAACCCACTTGATCACGATGTATGATCTTTTTGATAATGTGCTGCATTCCATTTGTTAATATGTTGTTGAGGACTTTTGTGTCTATGTTCATTAAGGAGATTGGCCTGTAGTTTTCTTTTTTAGTGGAGCCTTTATCCAGTTTTGGAATCAGGGTGATACTGGCTTGCATAAATGAATTTGGGAGTGTGCCATCCCCTTCAATTTTCTTTGAAGAGCTTGAGGAATCTAGTGATATAATATCCTTAAGGCTTTTGTAGAATTTAGCAGTGGATCTATCAGGTCCTGGGGGTTTTTTGAGCTTGCTCTGTTTTCATAATGTGAACATTGATTGTGATGAATTTTCCTCTTATAAATGTTTTCATAGTGTCCCAAAAGTTGTATCATTATTGTCATTGACTTCCAGAAATGTTTAAATTTCTTCTTTGATTTCTTCTATGACCCATTGGTTGTTGAGGAATATGTTGTTAGTTTTCCAGGAGCTTTGCCTTTTTTGAAATTTGTTCTGTCATTGTTTTCTATTTTCATTGTACAGTGCACTGATAATATACACAGAGTAATTTATATTCTTTTATATTTACTTAAGCGGGCTTTGTGGGCTAGTATGTGATCTATTTTAGAAAAAGTACCATGTGCTGCTGAAAAGAAGGTATACTGTGTTGTAGTGAGATATAATACTCTGTATGTATCCATTAAGTCCATATGTTCAAGGGTGTGGTTCAGCTCTGAAATTTCTTTATTGATGTTTTTGTTTAGTTGATCTATGTCTTTGTGAAAGTGGAGTGTTAAAATCCTCCACAATGATTGTGTTAATGTTTATTTGATTTTTTAATTTCAGCAGTTTTTATTTTATAAAGATAGGTGCTCCAGTATTCAGTACGTGTATGTTCATCAACGTTGCCTCTTTTTGTTGGATTGTTCTCTTAACTAGTATGTAGTTACTTTGTCTCTTCAAATCTATTTTAGCTTGAAGTTTATCATGTCAGACATTAAAATTGATATACATAAAAGTAGGAGAGATATAAAGGGACAAAAGAGAAGTCCCTTATCATCCATAAACTATATTGGGAGAAAAAAGGCACGAGGAAAAGAAGACATACACACAGATGTGCTCATAGGTTCAGACGTGCTCATATGCACAGACATGCTCATGAAAGAAAAAAAGGTAAAATAATGGAATAGAAGTGTAGGGGAAAATGTGCAGAAAGAGGAAAACAGAAAATAATAAAAAAGCAAAGTAAGAAGAAACACTAATGCAATCAAATAAAGAATAATAAAGTTTTATTTTGTTTTGGGTGCATCGCTCTTTTCCTGAGCATAGCGTTGAGGAGCAGAGCTCGAGCCAGTCTGCATCTCTGTTCACTTTGGAAGTGTAAGGTGGCAGGCCACTGCCACAGAATGCTGAGGGCAGAGCTCTGCTTATAGTGAGAACATAGTGCCAACAGGAGTTTCCAGTCCTGTAACTCAAGCTGAACCTATTCTCTGACCACAGGAGTCAGGTGTGTTTCACCAGCCCCTGACTCTTAGCAGGACTCCTCCAAATCTGCTCTCCAAATACCAGCAGTCGCCAATCACTGTCTTTCCCTCTGGGAACTTTGCAATGTGAAGCAGCCAAGGGGCTGCTCTGGGGCCCAAGTCCAAACATTCAGCCCCTCCCTACAGTGGTGTCCCTGCCAGCTCTTACTCCATGATTGTGTCTGCAGGTGCTTGTACCGAGGTCATTCACCAGCTGTTGACTGTGGAAGGCTGCGCTGGAACAGTGTCCCTGGTTTTCCTTGCTGGTTCTTGTTGGGAGCTGCTGGAGATTGGTTGCTGGTCGTGTGTCTGAGGGTGTGACTGACCCAGAGTGCCTCAGGGGTCAAGCTACCTCAGTATTGAATAAGGTATCCTGCTTGGGCAATTATAGTCTTAGTCTTAATCTTAGTCTTAGTCTTAGTCTTCTTAGTCTTGGTCGCTAGGCAACATTATCTCTCATGATACTACTTTGCCAGTGTATAAAATAAATGTCCCTACTGTTAAGTCAGTCTGCTTGCTCATCAGACAAGAGATAACTCCACCTGACCCTGGCTATTGTCTCTTGTTTTTATTTTCTATATCCTCTTGCCGTTTTCTCCCAGGGACCATGGAGAGACCATCGACTACCACAGGTTCTGACTGCTGGTGATTCTTTTGGTCTGGGTGCAGTTCTCCGGTTGTCCGTGAGCAAAAAGTTGTTAATTTCACTTTACCTCCCAGGGTTCAGCAAGCCAGCCGCTGTCTGCGGTGCTGCGTGATCTCTCCTCCACGGTGTAATCCATTTCTTCTGTATCACTTAATCCTATTTTCTTGTCCTCTGTCAGTTCCCTTGCCCTTCCCATGTAACTTCCACTTGCTTTGATTCCTCCCCAAACTACTGTTTCCCAGACTCTACACACTTTGTCCCGGAGAAGCTAGGTTGCTGGCACTCACTGCTCCACCATTTGGGGACCTACCTCACCCTTCCTCCTTGTAAGTTTAATTTCTCAAGTCTTTTGTCACAAAGACAAAAATATGACCAACTTCTCTCTTCCTCGTCCCTTTTCCAAAAATACTGTGTCTGCTTCTCCTGAAGGAGCCTGAATCTAGAGCTAAATACTCATATCACTTAAGAATTTAAGGTATAGAATCAGCTTGCATCCTCAGGCTTTCAATGAGTGTGTAGTCTCCAAAGGTCTAAAAGTGTTGCCTAGTTTTAATGTTTATTATAATATTTAGATATATATTTATTATGTATTGAATATTGTTTAAAATTACTTCAGTAATTTATGTATTTATTAGGCATATTTGTGTAAAACTGGATGATAAGTATCACACCCCTATGATTCAATTACATACCCAAAACCCCACCTATGAGTGCATGAAGTTTTGTGGGGACATCTAAATACAAACCCCATAACACTTTGTCAGAAAGACTCATGTGACCTCTACACAAATTGTACTTAGCCCACCCCTAACAGTTACCAAAGTCCTAACAATTTCACCATTGCTGAGAAGTCCAAGTCCAAAGTGTTCTCTGAGACTTAAGGCAAACTCTTACCTGTGAGCCCTTGTAAAAATGAAAAAGTTAAACACTACTAATATACAAAGGCACAGGGTATACATTCCTATTCCAAAAATGGAGAAATAGGGGAATAGAAAAGAGTGGAACCACAGCAAGCCCAAAATCAAGTAGGGCAAACATTACATCCATAGTTCCACGTGTAGCTTCTAGTACAGTCTGTGGCAAGATGTGAACTCCAAAGGGTGGCCCTGCCCCTATGGCACTGCTGGTGGTTGTAGACCTTATGGTTTCTCTTTTCTGCTGGCTTTGCTCACTCCTTGCATCTTTTCTCAGATGACCCACGTTCCCAGCTTCTTCCATCTTCTTGGGTCTCCACTGTACCTTCACCTTCACAGTCACAGCTTTATGCACTGCTGTCTCAAGGGCACACTATCTGGCCTACCAGGCCTTCTTCTCAAATCTAGGCAGAAGCTTTCCTGACCCCACAACTCTTGAATTCTATATGCACCTAAAACTAGCACCATGTGGATAATGCCAAGGTCTACCACCAGCTTAAGCAGTAACCAGACTTCCTTGTCTCTTGGCTGTAGGGTTCAAGTGCCTGGCTTGTTGAACACTATGAACCCAAGCCAGAAGAAAAAATTTTCTAGACTTCTGCCATCCTGGAACATGTTGCCCTGGGGTTCTCTCTTAAAGCAAAGACATTCACCTCTGTAATTTTGTGGCTACAAATGGTAGAGTACTTGATAGTTGTTGTGATGCCCTCAGCCATCTTTTCTATTGTCTTGTTATTTTTCAGCAACCAAGTTCTCATCTCCATTTTAGTAGGAGGTAGCTTTACCAGAACTTCCTTTCTGGTCAAACTCAAAAATTTTTAAATCATTTTGCTGGGTTGTATGCTCTTGAATCTCAAGGTATTGCTGGCTAAAAGTCCCACAGTACTCATGCTATCACCTCAAGATTAGACTGCCTTAAAATTTCCTTAGCCAAATTAGTTCACTGTTCTTAATCTAAGACTGCCACAAAGTCTCAGAACATGAGAAAATGTAGACAAATGTTCCACCAGAACATAACACACATGGCCTGGAGCCCAACAGCCAATGGAGTCCTTGTTCCTAACTGAAACCTCCTGAGCCTGGTCTTTTTCATCTGCTTTTTTTGTTCAGTGTTCTGGTCTTCTGAGCTCCAACCAGAATCACCCATCAAGCGTGGTTTACAGCATTCCAGGGCTGCCTCTCCATCTGACATTTCCAAACCTTTCCAACTCTTCCCTCAACTCCGTTCCAAAGCCTCTGAAGTACATGACCAAGTAGTGTCACAGCAACAACTCCACTTTTTTGGTCTTGCTTTCTTATTGTTGGGACAGAATATGCAATACCCACTGATGCTGGGAAGAAAAAAAGATCTGCTTTAGTTCACACTTTGTAGAGTTTTCAGTCCATAGTGAGCTAGTTCCAATGCAGGCAGCATGGCAAAGGCACATGGTAGAGAAGAAATAGTCCATGGCAGGGTAGGCACCTCATGGACTATGGATGCTTAGGGTAGGCAGAAGGCAGCAAGAAGAAAGGCTCCCTTTCCCTTTTCTTCCATTCAGGCTATACACCTATTGGTTGGTGCCACCCACACACGGGATGGGCTTTCCCATCATCCACACCCAGAATCATGTTAAACCAATCAGTAGGCTAATCTAGTTAACACACACTTAATCCAGTATCACATACTCCAGACCCAGCTGCCTCCCAAAAGCCTCACCTATAAGCACATGAGACTTTGGGGGGACATCTAGACACAAGCCATAACAAGTAACTATAACAAAATACTTGAGAATGGGTAATAACATGCTTATTTTCCAGAGAAATCTATTTTTACCACTCTTGAGTCTGAGAAGTCCAAGATCAAGAGACAGGAGATGGTGAGGGCAAACCTCTGGGAGAGCATCTTCTCATTGCAGCCTCACAAGGCAGAGAGAACAAGTAGCCTCACTTTTTCAAGGACGCTAATTCCCTTTGGAGGGACTCTGCTTAATCACTTTCCAAAGGTCTTCTAAGTCTATCCCATTGCAAATTCAATGTCAATATATGCATTTGGGGGGGGCACAAAATTCAGATCATGGCACATAGCAACAGGTGGTGTTGTCATTGGGCATGTTCCTCCTTTTTCCTAATTTTATTTTTAGTACTATATATTTGCAGTACATGATTGTTGGTCTTGAATCTGTTTTTGTCCAGGGTGAACAGGTCCTGAGAACGAGGTATTTGTGGATGAATAGAAAAGTAAGAGGAAAAAGAAATACAAGAGAGACACAATTCTGGGGTCAGGGGACTTACAGCCTCTTGGACTGCAGCCTTGAAGAGCATTTTCAGTAACCTTTTATTGAGAAAGAACAAAGGAGGCAACTGGGCTAATGGGAGGATATCAACTGTTTCAGCAAGGACAATACAACCTAATTATCATAGGCACGAGACTTGACTAGTTAGCCGTCATGTTACCCTTCCTTCCTCTCCATCTGGCATTCCTCTCCATCCACATCAAAGCATTTAGTGTTGACCCTGGGGCTTATAATGCTTTTGCTAGACTTCCTTCAGAACCCAACAAGCAAGGCATGGTCAGGCCTGAGGCAATGCATTGAAAGAGTAACTAAAGAAAGTCCTTCTCCACACGATGACTACATTCATTGTGGAGAGTTGGTAATAACACATCTTAATTCTTTTTACAGCCCCCCAAGGCATACTGATTCTAAAATCAAAAGATGTCACTCAGAAGGTTTTTGATTCTGCCTTCCCTGATTGTGGCACAAGCTGTCTGTTGGCTGTCAGTTGTAGAAGGTTTGAGAGTTGATCCAAAAGTCTAGCACAGTTTCTTTCTTCAGTTCTTTTGAGAATTCCATCACTAGGAGTGGGATCTGTTCCCCACCTATGACTAATAGAATATTGTTTAACCTACAAGCCGTGCTCCAGACCATCAGCTAAAGTCTAGTGGCAGAGCCATTGGGAATTCACTCCCATCCAGTTCTCCTTGAAACTTGATCTCATGTAGGAGAAGTGCATCTGTGTATTCACCAAAGAAACAACTGTGCCATTAAAGACCTAAGCTTGAAAGAACAAGTGACTTTGTTACAGCAAACTGTTGCAGAATAATAAGATAGAGAGCACTATATCTTCCACTTCATGGACTATCAATGCTCAAGTGACTTGGAACCAGCCCATTATGACACTTCAGTGATGATAGACATTAACAGACTGTGCTGAATTCTGCCAGCAACTAGAGACCTAGGAAGAGTTGACCAAGTGTGTCATGAGTGTCAATCAGAGCTTCCAGAAAGACACTAGCATTTTCCCTCTGTGCACAGATAAGCGGAACCGAAGACTGAGTTGCAGATACATGCATATAACTATTCCTAAGGATCCTCAATAACATTTAGAGAATGGAATTACTGTCTTCTGGATATGGTTTGAATGTGTCCTCCAAAGGTCTATGTATGTGGGAGAGACTTAATCCTCAGAGAGGAAATGTTAAGAGGTGATGAGAGGTAGGGGTCCAGCTGGAGGTCCTGAGGTGCACTGAGAATGTGTCCTCAGGAGGGATTTAGGGACCCCAGTTTTGCTGTGGCTTCCAAGCTGGAAAGCCATAGGACCTCTTCCTCCCACATGTGTCCCTATCATTGTGCTATCATCTTCCTCGAGGCCTTTATCAGAGTTAAGCTGTTGCTGCTGCCTTTGGATGTCTAGAACTGTGAGCTAAATCAACCTCTTTTCTTTATAAAGAAGACTTTGCCAGGTATTTCATTATATTAACCAAAACAGATCAATACAGGAACTCTTATCCAAGATTTGGTAATATCAAATACTTCAGCAATTAGTTAGGACTATTTGTCCCTTCTAGACTAGCTCAAAATGTGGCCAAAAGATACAGACAAGTTCTGATACCTTGTGGAGGATTGGTGGTTCTGACCTACAGATGACAGTGTCAATCTTATTTATTAAATAATAGAGTTTATAAAATGCACATTGAACAATGCCAGCATATGGTAAGGGCTTAGTACATGTCAGTTTTCTGAATCATTTTTATGAAAGTATATACATGTGAAACGTTGCTGAATTTTGTGCAGAATTATAGTAAAAGATGTGGTTCCTAATTTCAGTAAGATTCTAAACCAACAGGTAAACATTTAAAGTGGTTATTTCCTAAACAGAGTTAAAGAGAGGGGGAAATGACATGTTTTAAAGAGATCTATGTTTGTAATGTGACCACATCACCTGGACCATGAACTTTCTTTGGCTGTTGCAGCACTAAGCAGTAGAAGAGAGTATGGGAGCAAACGGACAGCGGAATGGGAAACTGAATATAATTTTTTAAAAACCCATGAAGGGTGAGGAAAGTATTAGGTCTCCTATGTGAATGCTTCCTAACTCTGTAAAATTTTTCTCAAGTGCATTTAGACACAAGGTGTCAGCACAACCTTGAGTTCAATTAACTCTCATTAGAACATACAGTTACTTTGGTCTAAAGACATCAGTATATCTTAGTTTCTCCCCTCGTGTCAGGCATCTGGCCTAGTTACTCAGTATAGTATTGATGACTTTAAGTGCTATAATATAAACTCAAAGGAATATTCAAAAATAATATTAAGACAAAGCTCAAAACCATAGGAAAGCTATAAAACTTTATCCAATGGGATCACATAACAAATCACATGGATTTCACAGAAACAATTTATATGTAAGTAAATCCCTAATATGATTATGAGTAATGTGGAAGGTTTATTCTTGTTTGTTTCAGGCCTAATTATAAGTCATGCATCTCAGACTATTAATAATATAAGCCATTTCCACAAAAATATATTATCACTAACATGAACCTACTCAGCTGCAGCATCATCCACACAGCTGTTTTCAATAGTAAGTGGAAGAATGTACTTTTCTAAATTGCCACTTCTTACAAAAGGTGTTTCATGTATTGGTGTCCCTCCATTAGCCAACTGTCAGCATATTAATTCACTCATAGTGCTTGAAAATAAAGTAGGACATTACATAATGATGCAAAGGTTAATTCACCAAGAGGAACTGACAGCACTAAATGTGCATGCGCTAAATGCTAAATCTTGGCTTTCATCCACAGTTGTTTTCTTATTGCAGTTTGCTGCATCCAAGTGCATACATTTTTAAACTCTTGGCAAATCTTCCAATATTACCCTCCAGGAAGATCATACTGAAGAGCTATGAACAAAAACTATGGTGACTGTTTAAAATTTTTAAAAAGACACATTACCATTCATTCCCATCAAAATATTCCCCTTGCTTCCTACCATACTTAGCCTATCATTCCTACCACTTTGGAAGCAGTTCTGTAGTCCTCTTTTCTGAGGGTCTTGAGTTGCCCTGTCCTGACTGCCTCAGTGTCTTGAACTTACTTATAATGCTTACCTCGCATGGCCAATTGGAGTTTTGAGAAGAGTCAAAATTCACATGGTGCCACATCCAATGAGTAAGGTGGATAAAGACACACTGTAATGTTTTTTGTTTGACAGAAATTGCCATTAATAAAAAATAAAGAAATTGCTGTTAATATGTTGAATCTATTCAAGACATCAAGACAGCCAGGAAGCACAACTAAAAAGACACTCATGAAGGAGGACTTCCACAACTACTTTAGAAAATTTAAAGAAAGATGGAATAAGTGTGTTTAAAGTGAATGGGAGTATTTTGAGGGGGATTAATGGCAATGTGTCCCTTACTGTACTAAATTTTTAAATTAAATAGGGATCATACTTTTGATCATATCTCATTTACCCCTAGTGAGAATTCATGAAAATATCTTTTTTCATTTTCACCTAAACCATATGACCATTTCCTCTAAAATGGTTTTTAAATGTAGTTGTTACTTTCAATTTATCCTACTAATAGCAACTACAAAAGCACAGGGATTTATTTTAATATTGTGTCTCCTTTCAAAACTGAGTAAGACTGTTCAAAAACAGAGAACGGATGGGACGAAGGAAAGGAGAAAAGAAAAAGACAAAAATGTATGTATGTATGTATAGAGGAATATATATGAATATACATATGTGCAGGAGGGCTAACATGGTTCTACTATTGTATTATATCACTTAATGCTAAGCAATAATCGATGACAGGATATTAGATTAATAGTGTATATCTATAT
>PVLD010015495.1:0-48311 GCA_004027595.1 Dinomys branickii | reverse complement strand
CTTAGCATTAAGTGATATAATACAATAGTAGAACCATGTTAGCCCTCCTGCACATATGTATATTCATATATATTCCTCTATACATACATACATACATTTTTGTCTTTTTCTTTTCTCCTTTCCTTCGTCTCATCCGTTCTCTGTTTTTGAACAGATTTCCTTCATGACTTTTAGTTTATATTCCCACCCTCGGGTTCTTTTGCCTTTATTAGGGTTTCAGTTATACATATTTTGAATTTCCTTAACTGTCTTTAACTCACCTTCTTATTTTTACTAGATATAACTTGGCTTTGTAAGGTGAGAATGCTTGTGAGAAGATGCCATACATTTCCTTGAAGTACAGTAACAATGAGAGAGAGAGAAAGAGAGAAAAGAGAGGACACAGAGACACAGACACAGAGACAGTCAGATAGAGAGACAAAGACAGAGAAAAAAAGAGAGAGGTCTGACAGAGATACTTGTCTACTGTACTTGTATCATCTAAAAGACTAATGTTTGGCATATAATACATACAGTATTTGAATAAATATTTGAACTAAGTAGATGAGTGAAATGAATTAGCTCCAGTAAATCTCAGATGACTAAGCATAGCACAGAAACTCCTGTTCAGCCCTCCTGCATCCATCCGGGCTCTGCACAGTTTTGCTTCGCAGGCATTCATATCTATCCTTGTGTTAAACGCTAATCATCCTCTATGATCAAGGTGGTAGAAGATGAACTAGTGTCACCAGTATGGCTTACACTTCTGTACAGCATTGATGTGCACAAGATCTCCACTAGGGCATGAAGAGGAGGAGACTGGGGAGAGCAGACCTCCCAGCCAAACTTTCAACTCACATCACTGAGCAGAGAAGCACGGAGCCTGTCTTCAGGAGGATGTGCCTGGATTCCAGCGCCGCAGCCTCTTTCCTGGCTCTCCAAACGACGCTGTGGAGACCGGGAAGGGAAGTGAGGACAGGGTCCTACCATTCCGCACTTTCTATGTCTTCTCAAACCCAGGAATTGCTCAAGTAACAAATGGCACGCCGTCTAGGATAATAGCAGAAACAGCAAAGGGAGAAAGATATGAAAGAATATACGAAATAATGCCCACACTAACTGTATTGTAAAAATCAGCCCATAGTTCCCACTTGATGTGCAGTCTAAGTAAATGCAATTGCAGTGAGCAAACAGATTTTAGTGTCCTATCTTTGCGATAGAGCCCAAACTTAGTTGAGCTCATTAAGGAGATTTTTTTCCTACTACTAGGGCTCCTGACAGGTAACGCTTGCTGACATATTTTCATGTCCTAATGTTTTAAGTTGGAATGTCAAGTGTGAAACTGCGGGTTTTTAATCATTTGTGTAATCTGCATGGACTCAGGAAGGTCATCTAGATAGCTCATCACTTAAGGAACGTAAGGCATCACCCACTGATCTAAAAGTCACGGTGGCAGGTTTCAATTATTGGTGGAATAATTGGAACTTTATTGCCTGCACTACTTTGTAATATTTCATATATGTAAAATTACCTTGCCTTCCACGGCAAAATCTTTACAACAGATCCTTGCAAGAGAACTTTTTAATCCTATACTCTAAATTCTAATGAAGCATGTTTTATAAAAGTTGAGAAAATTTCTGTTTCCCTGTGAGTGTGTTTGTAAAGGTTTGAGCATGCACATGGCCTCAGACAATTGAGAGCCACACTAACAGCCTGAATAATTTCTGAAGGCAGTAGAATATTACTGGATAATTGGAAATACATCACTTAAATTGCTGAGTGGAATTGTGAAAATGCACTGACATGAAATAGGTATATAGACTTAAATGGAAAAAAAAGTGAAGTTGAAAATGCACTCATCTGAGACATGTCCTCTTGACCTGAGCCAAGCAAGTGGCAAAAATCATGGCAGGAAAAATCAAGAACATAGAGATGATAATTACACAGGAAGTAAAATTCAAGGGTTTTGATGGTTGTCTTAGTTTGGCCTGCTATAAGAAAATACCCTAGAATCATGTCTTGGTTACAAAAGGAGGCTGCTTGCAGCCATTCCTCCCTTTTGGCTTGTGGTTTTTGCTGTGCTCTGCTGCCGTGAACAGTTTTCCCTCTGCCATGTGCCACTCTGCCTCAGAACCAGCCAAGTAAGGACTGAAACCTCCACAAACTGTAAGCTAAATAAACCTTTTCTTCCTTCAATTTGGGCATTGGATATTTTGTCTCAGCAATGAGAAAAAAGTAAGCAAGTGGAGTGGGGTCTTTGCTATTACTATACCTGACCATGTGGTTCAAGAGCCTTTGGAAATTGCTTTTGGGAAGAGTTTGGAAAGCTTTGGAGATGTTTGGTCAGAGCTCGGAAGACCAGAAGGCTAATAGAAATCCTGCCATTAAAGACCAGGTTCAGAGGTTTCTGTTGGGAAGAAGGACTGCATTGGCTGTTGGACTCCAGATGATGTATGTTATGTCTTGGCAGAAAGTTTGTCTGCATTTTGCTCCTGTCCAGAGACTTTGCCTAAGACTGAGATTAAGGGCAGCAGTGAACTGATAAATCTGGCAAAAGAAATTTCAAGGCAGTCGAATATTGGGTCAGTGGCATGGCTATTGTTGGCAGCTTTTAGCCAGATCTATATTGAGAATCAAGAGCAAAGAGCCCAGCAGGACGATTTAAAATGTTGTGAGTTTGGCCAGAAAGGAAGCTCCAGTAAAGCTGTGAATTATAAAGATAAGGCTGAGGAGATCTCTATTGGTGAGAAGGAACAAGAGAATGGAAAAGGTGGCCTGTGGGCATCACAAGCAGCAGGTTCCCATCCTTTGCAGCCTCAAAACTGTAAAGGTGTGAGACCTTGCCTTGAGAAGGAAGCTAAAGAGTGTCATGTTCCAGAATGGTGGCAGCGGCCACATCAGGTTCCAGAATGCAGGCGGCAAAGAGAATTTGCTCCTCAGCATTGGATTCAGTGTGCCCAGCGATCCAGGTACTCAACCTCCAAGGCCAAGTGACAGGAAAGTTTGGCTACTGCTCCAGGTGGCAGCAGACCTTGGCATCATCCCCATGGCCTTGGCTTTAGGTACAAGGAAAATGCAAGAGTTCTGAGGTTAAAGAGGCGTCCACCCAGATTTCAGAAGGCCTGGGAGGCCAGGCAGTGTGTCCCTGAGAGGGCAGTTTGTGAGGCTGTGAGTGTGAAGCAAAAGGTGTACCGGAGACCTCAGAAGTTTAGAAAAGCCAGGACCATGGATCGTCTAAGGAAAGCTGCAAAGAGGAAGCAAAGCAAGCCTAAGAGAGAAGCTGTGGGAGCTGTAACCACCAGAAATGCCATAGGGGTGGACTCATGGAAGCCCTTTGGAGCTCACAACGTGCCACAAGTTGCTTCAGATGCTGGATGTGGAATTACAGGACAGAATGTTAGCCCTGCTGGATTTTGGAACTGCTTTGGTCCCAAGGCTCTATATTACCCTGTTGGTGCCTTTTGGAATGGTAATGTTTATTTTGTGCCTTTAAATGTTGGAGGTGTTTAATTTTCATTTGTATAGGAGAAAAATGTTACGGTTCTAATATAAGCATGTCTTTGTATCTGGAAACTGGTTTAAAGAAATGTGTCTGATTCCCAAGTTGACAAGGGGTGGACTGTTATAGTTGATACATTGTGTCAACTTGGGGAATCCGGAGGTTTAACTGAGTGATTCAGCAGGAAGCTGGGGTGCTTACTTTGTAAACATCCTGAGCCTGTGGAAGAGGAGGGCATGGAGACTGTGTGAGAGGTACACGCCCCCTGGGTGGGGGTTTGCTCTTTACCACGTAGGGGAGAAAAGAAGACTGCTTGCAGCCATTCCTCCCTTTTGGCTTGTTGTTTTTGCTGTGCTCTGCTGCTGTGAAGTTTGCCCTCTGGCATGTGCCACTCTGCCTCAAAACCAGCCAAGTATGGACTGAAACCTCCACAAACTGTAAGCTAAATAAACCTTTCCTTCCTTCAATTTGGGCGTTGGGTATTTTGTCTCAGCAACGAGAAAAAAGTAACCAAGACAAATGGGTAGACGATAAACAATAGAAATTTCATTCTCACAGTTCTGGATGCTGTAAATCAAAGATCATGGCACCGGCTTGTTTGGGACCTGGTGAGGGATTTCATCTGGGTTGTAGATGACTGACTTTGTGTCTTCACACAGCAAGAAGACTCTGTCCTGTAGAGACTAACCCAATCACTAAGTGTCCATTCTCATGCACTCATTTTCCACACTGATCACCACTCACAGGCTGCCCCCTAAATAACATCATGTTTAGGGATAGGGGTCAACATAAGAAGGTTTGAAGGACACAAATATTCAACCCATAACAGCAGGTAGGTGGACAAAAGGAGAACAGGGAAGTGAAACATAGATGATGACTTCCATTATTTTGGTGGTGGTTACTTTTAGTTTTTAACCTAGTGACACTACCAGCAGCTGTAGTTATATACAGGAAAAGAGTACTGACCATACTTTAGATGTGTCAGGTTTTTACTGGCTGCACAACATTACGGTAGGGTTCTCCAGTATGCAGGCAGATGTAGTGGTCTGAGGTTTCCAGGAGGTGTCAGATATGATTTAGAGAAGAACTACATAACAATCTCAGAATTGGGGAAGATCACAGACAGTGAAGAAGACTTAATGATGGAATTAAAAGGAATCTAAATATCCATATGTGTGTATGTGTTTGCGTGTGTGTGCACGCTAAACAAATACTACTACTTTGTAAAATAAAATTAAAAATTACTTCTACTTGTTTGCTAAAATTTTGTCTTCATGACATAGGAGTAGGCAGAGAGTTCATGAACAAAAATGAAACTGCAAGGGAAACACTTCAAAGAATCAATAACTGGGACCTCATCCTACTGAAAAGTTTTTGTACCTCTAAAGAAATCACCAGCAAAGTAAAAAGAAAACCCACAAATTGGGGAAAAAATCCTAGCTGGCTGTCCCTCAGACAAAGGTCTTCTATCTAGAACATACAAAGAATTAAAAAACATGTACCTGTCCAAATTCAAAGACCCAATCCAGAAATGGACATCTGAGATGAATACATACTTCTCAGATAAAGAAATACAAATGGCAAATAAATATATGAGAAAATGTTCCACATCCTTAGTCATTCGAGAAATGCAAATAAAAACAACACTGAGATTTCATCTCACCCCAGTAAGAATGGCCAGTATGAAAAAATCATCCAATAACAAATGCTGGCGAGGCTGTGGAGAAATAGGGATTCTATTACACTGTTGGTGGGAACGCAGACTGGTGCAACCACTGTGGAGAGCAGTTCGGAGATTTCTCAGCAAACTGGGTCTAGAGGTTCCATTCAAACCAGCTATTCCCCTTCTGGGTATTTTCTCAGAAGATCTGAAAGCATCATATCACTCTGATATATGTGCACCCATGTTTATAGCAGCGCAATTTGTAATAGCTAAATTGTGGAAGCAACCCAAAAGTCCATCCAGAGAAGACTGGATTAGAAAACTGTGGCATTTTTATATAATGGAATATTATTCAGCTATAAAGAGGGGCAGATTTGGGGCCTTCTTAGGCAAATAGTCACAAATGAACACCATACTCATAAGTGAAATAAATCAGAGGTACATGTGCAGGCAACGTATTGTGTCACTTGTGTAAGAACCTGAGGGTGGGAACATAAACTAAGAGACATGAAGGAAATCTGTTCAAAAGTAAAGAACAGATGGGACGAGGGAAAGGAGAAAAGAAAGAGGCAAAAATGTATGCATGTATGTATGTATATACATATGTGCAGGATGACTAACATGGTTCTACTATTGTCTTATGTCACTTAATGCTAAGGAATAGTTGATGACTGGTTGTTTGATCAATCCTGTATGTCTATATGTGTTTTCTTGAGCACACACTTTGAAGATATCAATATGCAATGCAACAACTATTGCTGGTTTTCTGTTGCTTTGTCTATAATTCAATCCTGATTATACGGTTATTGAGCTACTTTGTGTCTCTTTGTTAATGCTTTCCGTTTTTTTTTTTCTCTGTTGTTGTTGATGTAGTTCTTTTTGCTTTCACACTTTAAAAAGAAGTTGTACTACTGACTTAGGTCACTTTATTGTAAGGAATAGTTGATGATTAATTGTTTGATCAATTTTGCATGTCTATATCTGTGTTCCTGAATATACACTTAGAAGTTATCAATATGTAATGCAACAACCATTGTTGATTCCCTGTCACCTTATCTGTAACTCAGATTTGATTGTACTATTCTTATGCTACTTTGTGTCTGTTTGTTAATATGTTTTTGTTCTTATACTTTTAAAATAAAAAGATAAAATTTTGTCTTCAGTAGTTTAAAATAATTAACTGTGGTGAGGTTGGCTTATGTATACTCATAAGTTCAGAGGATTTGGGAGAATGATTTGACCTTTGGGTAAGGCATTCTGACAGACATTGAAAGGATTTTTGGTGGAGAGAGAAGAGGACACTAATATACATGGGCAAAAAAGTCCAAGGGATCCTAGGACAATTAAAATTTTGATTACATAAGGAAATAGAAATACTTGATGGGCAAACAGATTATGAAAAGCCAATGAGTCAAAAAAATTTTGTGATTTAGATTTCAATTACACAACAAATGTTTTACCTCATATTAGAAATTTAGTAATGCAAACCTTGTCTTGATGATTAATTTACCTACCACTCTACACTTGGGAGCAGAAATCCCTTTTTGGCTTGCTATGCAGTTTGATTTTAATATTATAGCTTAAAAGTCTTGGAAATAGATTAAAATCTAAATTCAGAGATAAAGGACTATTTAGGCCGGTGTCATCATCTTTTTATTCTTTGGAGGATGATGAATATAGAGTTTTATTACTGAGAGACTGACTGGTCGAGCATGGTAAATAATAGCTTCAAGACTACTGAAGCATCTCAAAAGCATTTTAACACATTTAGGACACTGGTGTTTTTAACACCAAACAAAATACATTTCAGGTAGGTATTCATTGTTTACATTGACATGCATGTTACTTTTATGAACTCCTTACACTTCGTGTTTAAAAATGCAATTCTTTATGAGAACATTTTAATAAATTGCTGGCATATTTATGGAAAGAACAATCAGAGTTCAAAAGGTGTCACATTCCCACTTCTTACAGCACTAAGTTGAGAAGCTTGATAGCAGAAGATTCGAAGACTCAAAAGGCTCCTTTTGTCTTTCATCACCGCAGTTATGTAAGTAGGCCACTTGGAAAAGCATGTCATTTCATCACAAAATATTAAATAGGGAGCCTGTTTGTTTGCACATTAAATGTTACATGAATCTAGAACAAAATCCAAGGAACTATTCCTTTGGGAAACTGTGCAGTTAAACTAAATCAATGAAATGCATTAAATGGTTATCGAACTGTATTTTGAGTAGGGCTAACATTTAATTTTGGATAACATCTATAAAGCAAATTTAAAAACTAGTAAAGCATGTGGGCATTTTGATGAAGTATCATTATTTTGGCGCATAAACCAAATTCCTTTTTGTAGTCAGTCATACAAACAAAATAAAAAGAGAGAACAAATGCAAATAATCCTTGTAATTTTCAAACAAATACTGACATGATATGCTCGAGCTGGTAACGTTTTACAGGTTGAAATTGTATCTTTATGTAAATTAACTTATTTTTCTAAAACAAGTTTGTAACGATGTAGAAAATTACAGACATTTCTCTAGGGCAAGAACAGTAAGTTATGCCTCATATCGTGGCTATTATTAAATATCATTTTTAGGGATGTTCAACAAGGCAATAAAGTGCAAAGAAGACATAAGAAGTGTAAGTTCAAATAGAATTTAGGGGGGGTGTAAAAATTGGAAATCTCTAAAATGAAGCAAATCTACCACACACTAACAATAAGAAAATTTAATGAGCATACAAACAGTAGTAAACAAACACCATTAGAATTTATACCAAAAATAGGAAGTGAGAAAATCCAACAGTATCTTTATGTTTAGTGTTCTGAAGAACAACAAAATCTGGGTGATCACTATGTGCAAAATGCACGCACAGTTGCTTCACACTGAGATGCAGGTTACTGAGGCCTTTAGGAAGGGAAGGTGCACTGTTGTAAACATGTAAATTCTCTACGTATGAGTCTATAAAATAAATGTAAATTTCGGCAAAATACCAATAGAAAACTCAGTGAGGCATGAAACACTGACTTGAAATTCATTGGAAATTATCAAGAACTTGAAGGAAGTGTGAGGTATGATACTAACATGAGAGATTGCACAGCAGATAACAGGAATAAAAGTATATATTCAGTAAATGGTATAGATATCAGGAATTAAATTTATATTAAGAATATATACCACACAGGTTAGAGTGAAGAAATGCATTTTTAAAAAACACAAAAACTACAGGATATTATGAATAGTGGGAAATATTTATATACTGAAGGAACAAAGAAGATACCACTTGTCCTTTTATCTTCCTCTGTGTGAGTACATTTATGTGGACAGGCAAATGTTCTTCTGTAAAATGGGAAGCAAAACAAGATTGCTGACTGCAGTAGTGAGAAAATGAGTAGTATAATGACTTTGCATGGCTTCTAATGTTTTTATTATTTTTATTCTCTTTAACTGTTTGATCAATCTTGCATTCTTACATCTGGTAATCTGAAGCAACTTCATTGAAGATAACAATATGCAATATAACAACCACTGTTGATTTCCTATCATCTTGTTTTGAAATTTGTTTGTGTCATTTTTATTGTTTTAGTGTTGCTTCATTTTTATCTTTGTTGTTATTTTCTTTTCTCTTCAAAATAAATAAAATAAAATAGAAAATAATTTCAAAAAATGACTTCAAGTTCATCTGAACTGTTTTCTAGAAAAATCTTACAAGGGTTCCTTCTGAGAGTATAATAATACAGAATATAAATGAACACAAATTTCTAATTGTTGGTAACGAGGGTGGTGTGCTATTTTTGTGCTTTGTAGTATATTTCTTGATTTTCCTCAAAAGTCTCATGTGATAATTAGAAATGATAGATGATAAGATGTGATTCCAGGAAGCTTTGTGTCATTTTCTCACGAGCAACAAACATTCAGCGTCACAGAGATGCTCACATAAGATCCTTGTGAACAACAAAGCAAATAGTACTCATATCGATGGACCAGCAACAGGAAAATGTCCTTGTCATACACACTCACACACACACAGGGCACCTCTTCCTGATCATTGGTTGAGTATTCAAAGCTTTCTCGTGAAGGGAGGAAACTACAGTGATTAAAGTTACATATTCTTCACCCCATGAAATGGAGATCAAAACAAAATTTGTTTCATTATGTACGACGAGGGAATGATATTTTTGTAGAGGTAGGTTTGTAAACTGATTTGTGACTTAGGATTTGCAACTTTTCTCCTACTTCATTCTTTGATTTACTTGTAGCTTGGCTAATACATTTTGGTCCCTTTAAAATATTATTTATGATGGCTGAAAGTATGTACATGTACAGAAATGCTATCTATTTATCATATATAAGGAGTTTTAATTATCACCAGGTACATGATGAAGCGCTGTCCAGTCTAAAATCTGATTCTTCACTGAAATGCACTTGTAAATTCTTTGTACGTACAGCCCACATTTAATAGTGTGAGCTTCAATTTTCATCTGCCAAGGTCATACTTATAATAGAAATACTAATTAATAGCCCTTTGGGTTTTTTATCTTCTAAAGGCATTAACAACAATTAACGTAATTCCCACAAGAACCATGTGGCCCTATCTGCCGTAGGAAGAAAGGAAGGTTGTACTGGGCGCCTTGGGAAGCAAGTTCCATCTGGATATGCCTTAACATACATTTTCTGTTTTCATCATTAGCTGCATAAAATTGAAAGAAAAAAATAACTGTTTTTCTTTATTGTTAATGTTCTGTTTCCTAGAAAACATCCAAAATTAAAGTGAAACAAATCAAATGCAAATAAATTGTAGAATTTAATTATTCTTAATATTTCACTAAAATAAAGTCTTAGAAGGACTATTGAGCTATGTCTGACATCACAGGAGTTTGTAAGGTTTTTCTACTGGGCATGCTTAATTTAAAGGTTATTTATTCCAGATTTTATTTGTTAAGCCAGTGGTCAGTGGTCATATATATATATATATATTTTTTTTTTTTGTAATGGCTGTTTTGGTCCCTGAGAACTTTGTGGAACCTTGGCTACAATATAACTTTCTTACTACCCCATAGTGATTGGGAACATTTGGCTGTTGACTATGAAGACAAACTAAACATTTAATGATACAATTGTAAATAAAAAATCACTCACTGTGGTTTACCTTCTTATTGGTATTACTGCTCTGCTCTTGATAAAGTGGTACATGTGCATAGAATGTTCACAGTGAAAAGCCGTGTTTGCTAGCTTTTATTTTCACTTTTAGCTGATCTGAAAAGGTTATTATTTTTTACTTTGATGTATCATTGAGAGATATTTCTCTTTCATCAGCGTTGATGGATCTGTGTATTTCATATCACAAGTACATGTAGAGGACCTACCTGACTATTTTGGATGGATTCCCTTGCATAATTACCTTGGCATATAGATAAGATGAGAGACACAGGTCGCTTCTTCATCAGTAGAAACGGTAGTTGACCATACTCGTAGTAAAAGTCATTGTTCTCTGGGAATCTGGCTGCCTGAAGCCACTGGAAATGCTTGTGATGCCTTGAATGAGTCCAGCAACCGCACTCTTGGAGGACCCGAGCTGGGAAGAGTGCGTTTTTCCTACCAGTTAGATCAGCATCTTCTTTGTGTGCTTCCACATTCTCTCTCCCTTCTGTTTGTGCTTTCTCCTGTTCCTCTTCTTTATAAAAAATAAACCTTAGCCAGCCACCCTCCAGTTCCACTCATGCACACTTGCCTTGCTGGTATTAACACAGAATCCAAAATAAGCTATGTCCTATGGCATTGCATACGGCATATGCACTGTATACTTTCAGTTTGCATTTTTAAATGGGACTGTTTAGTTCTACTGGGAATCTTTTGTTTTCCTGCACTAGGGGTTGAATCCAAGGCATTCACTCTGAGCTGCATCCCCAGACATTCATTGTTTTTTGTATTCTCAGGCAGTATCTTCATAAGCCACTAACTTGCCTAAGCTGGGCTCAAACTTGCAATTTTCCTGCTTTAGCTTCTAAGAGTGCTGGGATTCCAGGCATGCGCCATCAATGTTAAGATTAAGGAAATGTTTAATGTACCTTGCTAATGGTGTTCCCAGGGAGAAAGTGAAAAGCTGAAGCACCTTAAAGGAAAAATAACTATTATTGAAAAAAAGTTAATTTTTTTTCTTGAAATAATCATGGAGCGTTACTAAAAGTTTCAACTTACTACGTAATTTACTGATAACTATTAAGTGTGTGGACTGGATCATCTCTTTTACCTTTTACCCATACAGTCAAATATTTTAATTAGTTTATGCTTTAGTTAAAACAAAATTGGGTAGCTATGATTTTTACCATTGATATATTTGTCCAAAAGTACAGTTTATTTCTCAGGTTCTGTTATCATTTGTCTACTTTTGTTAGCACTTAGGATGCTCTGTTTCAGTAAGACGGTTACACACCAGTGATGAGCTTGCTAATGAGTAGCTGCCAAAACCTGATTGATTAAGCACTCTCTTAATAGAGTTCAAAAATCTTTACCAAGGGATTCTAGGAAAAAGAATTAAAGGTAAACAACCTACTTTTTCTGGAAAAAATTTGTGTCTAGTTGACTGTAATAAATTATTAACATAAGCCCGAAACAGTTTTGAACACTGCCAATGTTATTTACTGGTGGGGACAGAGATTTCCTACTCAGTCAGAGACTTTTGGGAAGTCTAACTGCAGTTGTGAGCAGTTTCTTCCCATTCCACAGTATCTATTGTACATTTTGGGTCCTGCTCAGTCTTTCAGCTTCTCACACGAGGGAGACAATATGGCATTTGCATGTGAGTCTGGTTTATTTCATTTATGGGGACTGTCTTGAGTTATGGCCATTTACCTATAAAACCCTCAAGCTTATCCTTCTAACTGCATTTAAAAACCCATTAATTGAGAATAACCCCAAAATTTCTGTGATAAACTCAACAATGATCCCACATCATCCCCATTGTAGTTTCTCAATCCTGTCACTGTTACCATTTTGGGCCACAAAGACTTTGTAGCTGTGATTAAGTATAGATTGTTTACCTCGAGTTACCCAGGTAGACACTAAATGCAATCACATGTTTCCTTCAAAGCAAGAGACAGAGCGAAAATCCCTTCCAGGAGAAGACAGTGTGCTTACAGAAACAGAGAATAGAGTGGTGCAACCAGAAGACAGGAGGGTGGAGAGTCTTTAGAAATGGACAGAGAAAGGACAGAGACTTTTGGAGAGCTGCTGCCCAAAAAAGCCTGGCTGACAACTTAGCTTTATCTGAGTAAAACTGATTTCAGAGTTTGTGCCTCTAAAAGTGTAAGAAAATACGTTTACATTGCTTCAAGTTACCATGTTTGTGGCAGTTTGTTATAGCAGCCATGAAAATTTGGTACAGAATTCTTTAATACCCACCTTTCCTCTGAGAGTTTAAGCCTGCAAATCACTTAGCACATGTGTAGCCATAGAACACTTGTGTAATAATATGTCCAGAATTATATATTGGTAACTAATTTTGTGCTGGCACTTTATCGTACAGTCAGCCCACAGGTTTAATGTGTATTTATTTCCTTATATCCTCACCAAGCAGTCACCAGTGTTTCTGTCTACCTGTGATGTAACTTATCTTACTTTTAAAAATATTATCTAAATGACTTTATACAGTTAAAATGTTTTACTAATATATTTGTCACCAAGAAATTTGCCTCCATAACAATGAAAGCCATTCTGCTTTGCACTAGAATATTTAAAAGTTCAGTCAAGAAAAGTCTGTTTTAAAATCTGCCTGACATTTCAATATTCACATTTTTTTGGGTAAATTTTAGTAAGTTGGGAAAAAAAGATGCAGATCTTGTAAGTGTCAAGGTATCTTCTTGGAAGTAGACTACCGGGAAGGTTCTGATCATACCTGTTATAGAAAACTATTGTTTCAACATTTTGCTTCTAGAGTCATAGGTTTAAAGTGTTAGTAGATTAAAAATATAGGCTTTTACAACTTAACAATTATGCAGCACATAGAAGTCTAAATAAGTCTAAATTCTTAATCTTATTTGCTAAACAATGCTAAGTGTAGAAAAAATAGTAGCCATCCCAGATGTAATTCCAGTTAAGCTGAGTAATATGTCTGCACACCTCAGTTTTTTCCCCATAAATGGGAAAGAATGGCCATGTGACCTCCATTGCCTATAATGGTGCTTCAGACTGTTGTTATTTTAGGATCAAATTAATAAAAATTTTATTGTAAATGTTACTTCCAAACTCCAGTGCTTAGCACATAAGGGTAGTTGAAATCATAAAGGAACTGCTCATTATGGTTCCTGTCTTAGTTACTTTTTTCTCGTTGTTGAGACGAAATTCCAACGTGCAAAATGAAGGAAGGAAAGGTTTATTTAGCTTACAGTTCGTGGAGGTTTCACTCCATACTTGGCTGGTTCAGAGGCAGAGTGGCACATGGCAGAGGGGCAAGCATTCATGGCAGCAGAGCATAGCAAAAACAACCAGAGCAAAAGGAACAATGGCAGCAAAGTAGCCTCTTTCCCTTCCTGACATTGTAAACAGGCTACACCCACCCAGGGGGCTGGTAGCACTCACATAATCTCCATGCTCTCCTCTTCCACAGGCTCAGGATATATACAAAGTAAGTACCCTGGCTTTCTGCTGAGTTATTCAGGCAAACTACTAGACTCCCCAAGTTGACACAATGTAACAACCATAACAGTTCCAAAACTAATAACATCGTTGGCTGCATATTCTGAGAGTTAGTTAATATTCTTATCAGTTACATATACAAGAAGTAGAAGCAAATCCTTCTGAATGGGCATGCTTACACGAACGGTGCACTTACAGTTGTTAAGAAGGTTACATGCACTTTGTTATGATTGGTGAGTGTTCTCAAGGTGTAATGAAGCTTCCTGTCATGTATCCTTGAGCAATCCAGGAACAGAAGATCATTGACAAATTGCCTGGTATTATGTAATCTTTAGCACTTTCAGACTGCAGACGAAATCTTGGCAAGTTTTGCTTGACTACACGTGTGTACCTACGTGTGTGTGTGTGTGTGTGTGTGTGTGTGTGTGTGTGTGTATACCTGCAAGACGTGAGAGGTAGAGTGCATGAGGGCTGTTTATTAAAAAATGCGATGTATGTACACAATATACATCAACATTTGCCCAAGAGTTTAAGAGTTGAGTTGTTCAGAGTGGTTGCTAGAGAAGAAAGGGTAAAAGATGAAGAGCGCTGACAAGGAGTTTCATTTTGATGGGTAAGTCAGCTCAAAAAGATGAGCTGCTGACAACTTTCCTCTACAGTGTCTCATAAAAATACAGTCTTCACCAGGACAGTGCACAATGCTGTCTATACACATGCTTGTTCCTGGCGGAATCTTGTCCTTGGAGAAATTAAGTGTCCCAGGTGTTCCATTAGCTTGTTTCCCTTCCTCTCTAAACAGAGTGTTTCTTCCCTATACCACAGACCACTGCTACTGCTGAGCTTGGCAGCACTTTTATTAGGAGACCTAAAACTGCTTTAAATTGTGTTTCCATTATTTATCCCTTTTGAGTTATCACTAGATAAAAGCCTCTCCCTTAACTGGAAAGAAGGATATAGTAAGCCACTCCAGTTGATCGAAGGAATATCCATAAAAGAGACAAAAAGTGCAAATCTGCATGAGACAAATGTCGCATCTTTGTAATCTATAATGTGTACTTTATAGACGTAATTTTTCTTCTGTCATGCCTATTGTCTGAGTGGCTTATTCTCTGGGGCAACTTCAGCATCCGGTAAGTGGATGCTAAAACTGACGATTTTTGGGCACAAGGAGCCCCAGGAGTTCGATGCATTAACATTTTGAACAACTGCAAAGGTGATATAGTCAAAATAGAGTCAAAATGAGAGTTTACCCATTTTTTAATTCACTAGTGAAATCTTTATTCACCAAAGTTTAAAAACTTGAGTAGGTTCTTTCATCTTTTTTAGGTAATCACAAATCTGATTGTCACAATATATAGCAAGTAGTCACATTGCCTGCTACCATTAGCATTTTCTTCCTGAGATGCTGATCGACACCCAGAACCTTATGCCAGGTTCTGTTTCTCTGTATTTTTTTTCTTTGTGGCTCTCAGCCTGCCTGAGTTTAGGCTCCCACACTGAACATGTGCAGAGCTGTCCTCTTTTCTATTCTTTCTGCTGCTGATTTGTTTTCCTTCTACTGCAAGCTTGCTGGCCTTTTAGGGCCTTTTCCAGGAGAGCAGGAGTGAGGAGTGCAAGCTTTTGCTTAAACTGGTGTTCTTTAATCAGCTTAGGGGACTCTGCTACTTCCATCACTCCTGTATCTGAAGTCACTTTAGCTGGATCCACGTTCCTATGGTTTGGGTACTGGTGTTGTAGTCACGCCCAGTGTCTAGGATACATTCTGTCTGAGCCACTTGTACTGTGTTATGATCGTTAATTGTGCTATGTCAACTTGACTTGAGTAAGAACCGCCTAGCCAGTTAGGAAAGCTCTGAGTGTGTATGAGGATGACATGACTGACGTGTTGTTTGCACCTGAGGAGGGAAGACCCACCAGGATGTGGGTAACATCAACCAATAGGCTTGTAGCCTACACAGAATAAAAGGGATGAAGAAGCAACTCTCCCCTTTCATCTTCAGAGGAGCTCTGGTCTTCACTGTTGCCTTTGGATACTTCAGGTTTCACTCCCTCTCTGTAGTGAGCCCTTGGCCTTTGACCTTTGACTAAGTCCTCTGTCTATTCAGTGCATAGACGGCCATTTTGGATTCTTCAAACTCTGAGTCCACCGGTGGACATTATAAGCCTATGTAGTAAAAAACTACTATACGATCACAATACAGTCATCTACAGTCTGTTTCAGCAGTGAATCTTAACCCTGTTTCACCTACTGAATAGAACCCAAGACCATCTCTAGGGTTTCACACCAATCCTTTTTGGCCTATTTGAATTTTCTCTTGCTGGCTTCCATAGAAATGTAGCAGTCATCTTGGTTTTCTGACTGCAGAGTACTTTTATGCAGGAAATTGCACAGAGACTGCTCACTCCTATCCATTTGTCTTATGTGAATTAGTCAGTTTAACCTTACATGAAAAGCATTTATCTCTAAAAGATAGATCTTCATTTTCGATCTCCAATGTTTGACCACTTTTTGTAGTCTGGATATTACCATTGGGTCCCTGAGATAGAAGACACTTATAAACATATTTGCATAAATTTTGCATTAAGGGATATTTTCCCCAGTCAACTTTATATCCAATATCCATTGCAGTGATACCTCAGTTTAAACAGAGGAAAGACAATTCTTAACATCCTATTAATGAGCACTTACAACACAGTGTGGGAGGTGAAATGATAGATATATCAAAGTTGCCTCAGAGAAAGTGTCCACAGAGTGTAAAGCTGGAACAATGTGGAAGAAAACCAGACACTTCAGAAAGACCCAGGAGGAGGAGTTTTCTGGCTTGAAACAAGTTCTGCATCGGTGACTATGTCATCACGCTGCTAATGACCATACAGAATGGGATTCATTCAGGTCTGATTTGAAAGATTAAATAAAAGAATTCTCCCATCCTAACAGTTCTTTCCACTTGCCATGTTAAAATATGCCAAGCTCTGTCATGTTAGCAGTTTCTCCAGTGTCATGCATATGTTCTTAAGGCCAATAATAATTCAGTTTAAATCAATAACATAGTCTTGAATAGCTCATATATTTACAGTACAATATAAGAAACTCTAAGACATTCTACTCTAAATAAAAAGCAGCTAAGTCATATGGAAGTGAATAATTCAGGACAGAAAGTATCTGGACGGAAAAAGAAAAAGAAATGTTTCCTTGAGAATTTAACTGGTCCTAAAAGTTTTCCGTACAATTTTAGATGGGGAATCATGTATTATCTGCATCTTACAGGGGAGAAGCAGAGTATGAGGATAACTGAAGAATTTATCTAGTTCCCAGGGGGAAGGGCCAAGTTGAGCCTGAACCTTCATGTGCCTTTTGCAAGCTGTAATCAGGGACACATCTTCATAAGCACATCAATTCTGGGGCTCCCTGTGTCTTTCTTTGTGGAGAGATAGTTCTTGTGGGACAGAAGGAAGGAGCCCTTTGTTGGACAGAGAAGTCAGCTGGGGCAGGCGGAGAAGAAAGCTCAGCCTAACCAGTAGACCAAAAGCTGTGCTCTGTCATGTGGGGAAAAAAAAGTACATGCTCCAGAAGGAGAACAGTACCTGGTTTGGGTTCTGTGTGTCATGAGGGTGGTGTATTTAGAAGAGTTGTAGACACTGAAGCTCTAAAGCCAAGCTACACTTTTTTAAAAATATAGGCGGAAAAATGAGTATATAGTAATATTTTTGTAGGGGGATGTCATAATGAAATGCATGACTTATGGAGGGTAATGTAGCCGCAGTGTGAAGCATCAGCAAACACACAGACACCCAGACACATATGCACTAAGCTTGATAAAAGACAGGACTGAAGTATTATTTGACTTTGTTCAACAAGAACTTATTGTGACTATATGTACTGCATTGAGATAAAAAATATTTGTCATAGCTAAGTCTTGGAAACAACCCAAATGCCCATCACCTGAGGAATGGATAAAAATGTTGTGGTATTTTTATAAAATGAATTATTAGCTATAAAAAAGGGCAAACTTGAGGCTTTTATAGGCAAATAGATGCAACTAGAGACCATACTCATAACTGAAATAAATCAAACTTGCATGTGTAAACATCATATTGTCTCCCTAGTGTAAAAAATCAAAAAAGTAAATAAGCCCCCAAGTGTACAGTAGATACTGTGAAAGGGAAGGGAACTGCTCAAAAAGAAGGAACAACTGAGAGGGGTGAAAGGGAAAAAGAAGGGAGGGAAAGGAAAGCATATATATATACACAAGATGGGATAGTTATACTACTGATTTCTTCAGTTCATTGAGAGAAATGACTTGTGCTTATCTTCTTTAACCAAATATGCATGCCTATATCCTGTAATCAGAGCAACTAACTTGAAGATAATAACATGCGTTGTTAATCTCCTACTATTTTGTTTTGAAATTCCTTATTTTTTATTGTTTTTTTCTTTTTGTCTCTTTAAAATAACATTTTAAAAAGTTCTAAAAATATTAAACAAGTGGCAGTGTAAGATGCAGATAAGAAGCTTCTGTGCAAGTCACTTAAACCTGTTACAACAGAGCGGGAGAGACACGATAAAATCTAGAAGCAGATAAGACAAGAACTATTTAAAGCTTATACTCTGTGAATTTGCATCTGAGCGGATACTGAGAGAAAGCAGCACTGACTCAACTGGGGCTGAATGCTCTGACGTTAGACTCCCCAGCACAGCTGTGAGATATTGGACAATGAGGAAGGAGGCTTGCTTCGGATTGGAAGGGCACAGCCGTCATTCCAGTTTACATTCACAAGGTTAGTTTCTTGGGTCAGTTTGTGGTCATTCTAGAAAGACGGTGTACTAGGCAGAATCAGACACTGGTGGGAAGGATGAGGTGACAAGGAAAACTAACCCACCATTAGCTGTCCTGCGGCCTCTGGAGGTGGGGCTAGGAAGGGGCAGGGATCTCAAAGGAAAGCTTTCCAGATGCAGTTTATTGTCCTGGCAGGAATCAGCACCTGCAAGAGCAAGGAAAAACACAGCTACAAGCACCGCAGGCTCTTGCTAGGAGGAATCAATCACTTTTCTGAAGCAGGAAGGCACCAAGCGTTGATATTTAGAAGTGTCTCTGGACCACCATGAGCAATGACAGATGAGTGGAGACCTCAGCCACAGGAGAAGGAAGTGCCTAGCATTAGCACTTGTTGGCAGGCACAAATCCCATGCAATTAATCCTGAACTTGCTGTGGAGAACGCGTCACCACGTCCGTGCGATGATCAGGCCAGAGAGTGGGGGCCTCCAAGGAGGAGGGCAGAGTTGTCATCTAGAAAAACAGCAATGAGGAAGACTATTTCCTTAGTAGATCAGAAGGAATGCTTCCTATAAATGTGATAACAGTAAACACATTTTAGAATCTCAAAACATGAAGGGTATGTTAATTTTATTTTATATCACTGCAATACGATAGAGGATGCTGTGTGCCAAAGCTGCAATCAAAGGTGCCCCTGTATCTCAGCACGGAAGTCAGGGGCATGAGTTCCAAGGAACAGTGCCGAAAGTGTGAATCCAGGTGCAAAGAATAGATTTCGATATGAAGAGGGTTAACAACGACTGTCTTTGCTTAGAGTAAACTCATCCTTAGAGCTATGCAAACACACCATTGTCAAATTCTCCATCTTGAGCTTTTCTGAAGCCCAGACAAATCAGGTTGATTCTGAGGGAGGAGATGGTTCCTTTACATTATTCCTAATATCTCCATAATACTTATAATATCTCTTGAGGTTTCATCCCTCCTCAAAACAAAGACTGGAAAAGACAATTAAGAAGAAAGTGATAAAATGGAAAATGTAGTTGTACTTGTGTGTGTGCTGCCACGGTTTCTCCACTCCTCTATTCTTTCCACATCTCTATTATTAGCCACAAAGATTTCATTTTGAGTTAGGGCCTAAGGCTTAAGCAAAATCAGTAAAGAACTTCAGAGTGGGGAGAACTTAAAACACCAGTACTCTCTGGGACTGTGAAATCTATCACTGCCAGCCTAGAGCAGAATTTTCTTGCTTAAAATTATCAAAAACATAAATTATGAAGATCCATTCCACAGAGATTTATATTGATCTCATTCTTGAAACTTAAAAGATTTTTGTAGGTAAAAACCTAAGGTATAAGTTCCCTCAAAATACAGACATTAAATGAGTGATGGTAACTATTGGAAAGCATATAATTTTATAAATGTTAAGGTCATATGTTTCTAAAAAGACAACCTTAAGAAGGAATTAAATCATTAAAAAATGTGACACAGTGTTTTGGATTTTCAACCAGTGCCTGCTATGTCACACAGTCACACACTGAATGTCCTTGATCTGACCTCAGTACCCAGGTTAGTATATTTCTATTGGTGTCTTGATTGCAAATATAATCCAGAGCAGATTTTATGATTCTGGGTTTATTATAGAGCAAAATGATTTAGAGGTAGTAAAGCCTTCTTATTCCTGTGGACAATTCCTTCATCAGTTACATCTCCAAGGAAACATTTATGGGATGGGGGAGTAGCAAATTACTAAAATGGGGGTGCTAAGAATGTGAACAGCACCCATAGGATAACACTAACCATGGCATGGAAACGTTTTCAGTTTAAGAACTACTATGTAAAGTGAATAAATATACCTGCTAATTGCAGGCTTCTAAACCTGAAATTTGTCTGATATTCTCAAGTTTTTAGCAGATTGTATCAGATTTGATAATTTGTTAATACTGCTAACCTATTAAACTAGTACCTTTTAAAGTTCTTGATCTCAAAATATTTGTATTTCCTTACCCAAAGTTTTTGTGTGTGAATGTATGCGGCATTTTTTCAGGAGTATCTCTGCAAGTTGTGACGGAAACACCAGTGAATACTGCTGCCTAGTGCCATCCAATGGAAAGCCATAAAAACACAGTGTCGTGTCCTCCTCCACCTTATTCCCCAGATCTGGCGAAATACAACAATTGGCTCTGCCCAAAGTCACAGTGACCATGGAAGTAAACATTTAGAATAGACTCAGTACATGAAGGCACCCATGACAGCACACCTGAGGACACACATGGAAGAGGACTTCCAGAAGTGCCCAGAAAGTGGTGGTACACACTTGGAATCCAGCACTTGGGGGCTGAGGTGGGAGGTTTGCCACAAATTTGAGGCCAGCTTGAGCTACACACTGACTTCAAGCCCAGCCTGAACTAGAGTGAGACCGTGTTTCAAAAACAAATGGCAAGAATTGTAGGATAAATACTCTTGAAATGAGGGGGAGTGTTCTGAGAGAACTAATGATAATGTGTCTTTTACTGTAATAATTATAGTTTAAACAGACACCATATGCTTTGATCATCCCTTATATAGACATCAATAAATATGATGCACCACATTATTTGGATGAAGGATAAAAACCAAATAATTGGTTGAGCATGGTGTGCAGCAAGCAACACAGCAAGACACTGTGTCAAAACTAAATAAAGAAGGGTTGGTTATGCGGATTTGTTGTTGAGAGTTTGTCCAGCATGATTCAAAGGCCTGAATTCAGTCTTGGCTATGAAAAACAAGCACATTAGCAAACAAAAGATCACAGAAATCACCATTTGAAATGATCCAGAAAGGGCATGTGATACAATACAACATCTCTCATGATTAAAACCTCAATATATGTTTTATCACTTTCATTCAATATGTTCTTGGAAATCCTGGCCAGAGTGATCAGACAAAGAAGCTAACAGAAAGCCAGAAGTCCAGTTGTCACTACTGGCAGATGATTTGCTCTTTATAAATTACACTCCACTGAAAACATTAATAAGTGAATTTAGCAGAGTTACATGCTATAAAATCGACATAAAAAGGCAATGACTTCACTATACACCAACAATGAATTATCTGAAATAGAAATCAAGAAAACAATCCCATTTATATTAATTGCAAAATGTAAACAGCTAGTGAAGTGAAATATCTCTAAATAAGTGCTGTAAACTGCTAATGCAAGAAATATAGGAGAACAGAAACAAACATAGAATAACAACTCTTGATTATGGATTGTAAGAATTTTAAAATAGACATTGTTAAAATATCCATACTAAACAAAGCAATCTACATTTCAGTATAACCCCTATCAAAATTTCCAATAATATAGTTTCTTCAGAATTGGAAAAAGAAATCATAAAATTTGCATTGAGCCATAAATAATTCCAGATGTTCAAAGTCATTTTGAGCAAAAAGAATAGTCACCTGACTTGAAAATATGTTACAAAGCTACAGTCATCCAAGTGGCATGGTATTGGAGTAAAAACAGATACATAGTGCAGTGGAACAGCAAAGAGAGGCTGGAAGTAAACGTGATTATAGCAAATTGATTGCTGACAAGGTTGGAAAGAACAAATGCTGGAGCAAGGACAGTCTTCAGAAATAGTGTTGGGAAAATGGCATATCTACATGCATAAATTGAAACCAGAGCACTGCCTCATGCTAGATACAAAAATCCTACTAAAATGGATTAAATAATTAATTTAATATCTTCACTATGAAACTGAAAGAATAAGACATAACGGGAAATCTTTAGGATATTGGAATGGGCAACCATTTAGAGGACTGTCCAAATAGCACAGGAAATGATACCCAGAGTCAATAAACTGGACCATGACAAATTGAAAACTGCACAACAAAGGAAATAATGAATAAATTAAAAGAAAATCTATAGAACAGGAAAACCATTTGCAAGCTAAGCATTTGGCAAAAGATTCAGAATATATAACAAACTCCACAAACTCAAAAATAACAACAAAAACACAAATATGTTTAAAAATGAGCCATTCCTCAAAAGAAGAAACACAAATGACCAATGATGTATTTAAAAATACTGAACATCTTGGGAGTCAATAAGTGGGATTATATGAAATCAAAAAATTTCTGTACCACAAATAAAACAGGAAAGAGACTACCTACAGAACTGGAAAAAAAATTTGTCAGCTACACCTTGGATAGAGGATTAATATCTGGAGTATGTAAAGGATTAAAAAAAGATATGCTAAAATAAAAGACCCCACTATACAATGCACAGCTGAAATGAATAGACATTCTCACCAGAAGTACAAATGGTAAATAAATACATGAAATGTTCAACATCTCTGGCCATTGGAGGATTGCAAATTAAAACTCCTACTCTAGAAAAATTGCTATCATCCAGGAATCAAGTAATAACAAGTGCTGTTGTTGGGGGGAGGCTAGGAGGATACAGAAACTTTTTACATTGTTATTGGGGTAAAAAACTGGTAGAACCATTATGAAAATCAGTATGGAGATTACACACACACACACACACACACACACACACACATACACGCACACACACACATGCACGCACACGCACAAACACTAAATATTCTGTCAGATCCAGCTGTCTCACTTCTAGGTATCATCCCCAAAGAGTCAAATCTATCACGTTATAATGATGCATGCATACTCAGGTTCACAACAGCACAACTCAAGGTAACTAAATCTTAGAAATGCAATGGTGTATTCACCAACAGAAGAATAGATGGAGAAAATGGGGCATTTATGCACAGTGGTTACACCTTAAGCTCATAATGCTGAGTAAAAAAATCAGAAGACAAAGTTAAGCGTTTCTTTTATGACAAACCCGAAGTATAAATAAATTAAAGAAAAAAATAAAAGATAGATCATAGGGAACATGGAGATAGAGCTTTTGCAAAACCAAAGGGACCAAGAACTTGGGAGGGGGAGAAAGCAGAAAGGACATAGAAAGAACTAAGATGCATTGGCCATTAATATGTGTTCATTATGTACTGCAAACATGTACTAATTAAAAAAAATGAAAGAACCTGGAGAAAAAATGCTCAGGACCACAGTCACCATGGATGCACAGATATAAGTGAGAACGAGACTGCCCTACATTCCAGTAAGAATGTCTGTTATCACAAACACGATCGGATGGCAAGGATGGAGAAAGAAGAAACATTTGGACTCTGCTGTTAGAAATATAAATTGGTACAGCCAATTAAAAAATAAGTGTGCACGTTTTTCAAAAACTAAAAATAAAGTTTTGTGTGATCCAGAAATCTCAGTCCTGTATAAATATCCAAAGAATGAAATCAGCATGCCAGGTTTCTGCACTTCTGTATCTATTGTAGCACTATGCACATAGCCAAGAAAGTGGAAATCACAGGTGTTTCAATCAACTACACACCAAAAAGTATAGTATATGTGTGCAGTAGAATATGATTCAATTGTGAAAAGTGAAATTTAGTGATTTGTGCTTACACAAATGAAAACAGAGACCATTACGTTGAGTGAAATAAATTAGACATAGAAAGATGAACACTGCATGAGCTCACTGATATGTACAATCTAATGGAGACGTGAACAGAATGGCAGTTATCACATGCTTGGAAGACTAGAAGGGAAGTAGGCGGGGAAAAGCTGATAAATGGGTGCTGTTACACTTAGAAAAGAGCGAGAAATTCTGCTGTGCTGTTGCACAATAAGATGCAATAGATAAAGATAATGAAAGCTTCAAACAGCTCAAAAAAGTGGTTTTGAATGTTTTCACCGTAAAGAAATGATGTTGGGGAGATATATATGTTTCACCTGATTTAAACATTATATACTATGTACATATATCAAAAGAGTAGCTGGTACCTCATAAATATGTACAATTTGTATGTGTTTTTTTTAATTTAAAGAGACAAAAACCAAAAATGACACTGAATTTCAAAACAAGATGTTAAGAAATTAACAATGGTTATTATATTGTGTATTGTTATCTTCAGAGTAGTTGTTCAGATTGCACCCATGTTTATAGCAGCACAATTTGTCAGAGCCAAATCTTGGAAACAACTCAAATGTCCATCAGCTGATGGATAGATAAAAAAGATATGGCATTTTTATATGCCAGAGTACTAGTCAGCTATAAAGAAAGATAAGCTCAAGGCTTTTATAGGTAAATGGATGCAACTATTTCACTTATTTCCTAAGCAAAATAAATCAGAATTTCATGTGTAAACATCATATTGTCTTTCTAGCGTAAGAAACTGAAAAAGCGAATAATATCTAAAAGGTACAATAGATACTGTGAAAGGGAAGGAAACTGCTCAAAAGAAAGAACAAGTAGGATAATAAGGAAAATTTAAAAAGGAAAGGAAAGAATATATGTATATATACACAAGAAAGCTCAGATAGTGGTACTACTAATTGCTATTAGTTCATTGAAAGGAGCCATTCATGCTTATATTGTTTGATCAGTTTTGCAGGCCTGTATGTATTTTTAAAAAAATGAATTCAATTTAAATTTAAACATGAAAAGATGGGCTATTCACTGTGGAATTATTTGGATTGTATATTTTTCCCAAGGCTGCCATGACAAATATCACCAACTGGGCAATTTAAATCAACAAAAAATTATTCTTTTATAGTTATGGCATTTTTCTGGGCTATACTTTGTTTTCCTAGGTAATGATTTTGCTCATATTTTCCAGCTTGAAGAAGAGTAGATGATGTTTTTGTTCTCAATAATGTAACCCTACAGCTTGACTGTTCACAGGTGGACTTCTCTCTATGTGTATATTTTAGTTATTTTCTTGTTGTAGAGGCAATATACCCAACACCCACAAGATAAAGGAGAAAAGTTTATTTTGGCTCACAGTTTGTAGAGGTTTCAGTCCATAGTCAGTTGGCTCCAAGGCAGGTGACATGGCAGAAGGGGATTATAGAGGAGAAACAGTCCGTGGAAGAGCAGGCAGGAGGAAGAGAAGCGGCCAGTCTACATTTCCCTTTTCCCCGCCAGGCTACAAGCATTTTACCCACACTAAGAATTATGATAAACCAATTAGTGGAAAAATATAATAAGACACACACCCTTAATTTCTGTATCACAGCCTTAATCCACATTCATATACCCTAAATCAAGCCACCTCTGAGAAGCCCCCACCTATAACTGCATGAGGCTTTAGGAGGGACATCTAGGTACAAGCCACAACCATATATTTTCATGGTATGCTCTTACATATGTGTGTGTATGTGGGGTGTCTAGTTTCCCACTTAGAAAGACACCAGTTGCAATGGACCCTGGATCCTTACTACACTAGTATGACCTTAGCAAATCATATCTTCAGTGGCACTTTTTCCAAAATTGGTTTATCTTTGGAGATACTGGTGGTTAGGAGTTCAAACTTTTTGAGGGGGTATAATTTAAGCATAACAGATGCCTAAGTAAATATTAAATATTGATTGCTAATTATTAGGTATGTGGAAGGTCACTTATAGATCACATTTCATGAAGAGTAGAAGTTATTTATTTTTGCAGTCTAGAAATTCATAATGTGCAAAAATATTTTCTCAAATTACTTGAATAATCATATGTTATACATGATTTGCAAGTAAAGTTTCTCCTTGCTATTCATCAACTCAATCAGGAAAACACCGCCATAAAATTACTGTCACTCAATGATCAACTAATTATTATTCCTTAATAATTTGTTGCTACAATGTTCCTCAGTCTGTTAAAGTGAAATGAACCTGGTGGCATCTCATCAGAGTACTATTGTAATGTGTCCCTGAGAAGACTCTAGAGCAGTGATTGGGAACGTTT
Source organism: Dinomys branickii (assembly GCA_004027595.1). Classification (NCBI taxonomy): domain Eukaryota; kingdom Metazoa; phylum Chordata; class Mammalia; order Rodentia; family Dinomyidae; genus Dinomys; species Dinomys branickii. The sequence continues at coordinate 21,948 of PVLD010015495.1, read as the reverse complement.
CAGAGCTTTCAGTAATGCAAACAGCCTTCTGTGGCACATGTGCCAGAGGTTTAAAGCAGTATTGTAAAGACGAGCTACGTGATTTGGAATCTAGAATCTGTCACTCGCAATACTGCAGACTTGAGCAGTTTTCTTAGCCTATCCTCAATTCTATTTGGTTAAATGTACAATGAAAATAATAGTAGTAGCTACTTTTTTATTTTTTAAGAATTTTTATCTTATGTTGTAGTTTTGGTACTGGGTATTGAACTCAGGATTTAGCACTTGCCAGGAAGGCACTGTGTCACTGAGCTATATCCCCAGCCCCAAAAGTTGTTTTTAAATAAGTCAAATCTTTGGAATTGTGTAGAAAGATCTGACAAATAGAAACTTCTTAATAAATGTTTATTTTTTATTCTGGTTATCGGTAATCATTTGATTTATGAAAAATATTACTTAGACAAATAACACGTAGCTAACTACATTTAAATAGAAACCTGGAACCACTTCCACACGTTTCACCAGTGCTGCACTGATTGTCTCGCTGGGTCTGCTGTTCACCCGGGGCCCCTCCAGTCTGCATCTTCTACCGCTCCACACCTTTTTAACGATATGCGGCACAGGTTAACCAGCGTGGCAATTCCTTCCTTGAACCTTGCTCATTGTAACTTGTCCCGTACCCCCTCTACTACCCACGCACCAGGCTACGAAAACATTTCAGTGGCTGTATACTCTTTTAAAAGCCTGGCTAAATAGCTCACAATATGGAAATAATGGATTAGTTAGAACCCTCTTATTATGAGTTCATAATGGTTTTTATACTTACAATGACCTTTGTTATGGTTTAGATCTAAGGGTGTCCCCCAAAGCCTCTGGTGTTTCGGAGGTAATCGGATCATGGTGGCTTTCTGTGCACATTAGTATTTTAGTCCAGTTATGAGTTCAGAGCTGACTTGCTGGTAGGAGGAGAGGTCTGGTTAGAAGAGGTGGGTTGCTGTGGGAGCACCTGGAAGGCTGTGTCTCCCTCCCAGGACCCACCCTGATGGGAGCAGCTGTCCTGTCCCCACACCTTCCATCCCGATGTTCCCGCACTGGGGTCAGCCCAGGGGGACTCTTCCGTAAGTATCTCCTCATGCACACATTTCTGATTGCAGTAAATTTCTGGGAGGAAATTATATCAGGTTACAAACTGATTATTCATCTCAAAAATTCAAATTGGCCTCCAAAATTAAAACTGTGTCTTGAATACTTTTCTTTGTGGCATGATGTCATTTTTGTATCTGGCAAAATATTTTTCTAGACAGTCTTTATCGTTACTTGATAGTCTCCAAATATTTGTATTTGGAACTATGACATCAGGACTGTTATTTACTATTGGTCTGTTATATTACCCTCAATATTACTAATGTTGAAAATAGCTTTTTAGATGAATTAGTCATTGCATGTTTTACAAATCAATCAAATATTTTGCTAAGTTTTTTGTCAAATCATTAATTACTCATTGATTTGTACATTTTTGTGAGCTTGCATTGTTTTTCATTCTGTAACAGACAGTAGTCTTTGTGTATTTCTGTTAACTGTTTTAACTTTTCTGTTTTATTTGAGAGACCATCTTTAATCCATACTTGAGGACACTGTTGATCTTCATGCTTTCACAAATTGCCCCAAACCAAATCATAGCTGCTTCATAAATTAATATTTTTATGCATCTATTTATGCATATAGAAATTTAATCCACCTGAAAATAAATTTAAAAATTTTTGAGGTATTATTTAAATATAATTTCAAAATACACATTTTATTGTTTACTATCTACAAGTAATTTATGTACAGACACACACATTTTTAAGATACATAGATATGCCACATTTCTAAACTGTGTCATGTTTTTACACAGTGTAACTCATCACTGCATGAAATAAGAAATTTTTGGAAAGTTATATTCTGATAGTTTTTGTACTTCATTTTTCTTGTTTTAGTGTTACTAAAATTAAAAAATAAAAATGTATGATGTTACGTATATAAAATGAATTAACTAGATACATTTTTATTAATAAAATAACCTCTGCTTTTTGAAAGGGCAATTCATGATTTTTAAAGTTTAAAAATTATTTTCACATTAACAAATAATAACTGCATATTTGTGGGATGCAGTGCTGGCTTCAGTTTATGTCATGTGTATGTTGTGAAGTGATCAAGTCAGGGTAATTTGCATGAATCTCAACTGTTCATGATTTCTTTTTTGATAAGTACATTTAAAGACCAGTCTTTCAGTTATTTTGAAGTATACAATCCATTATTTTTTACTATAGGTATTTTATTCAAAGAAAGCATCAGAACTTATTCTGCTACCTAACTCGGTACCTACCATTCTTTGCCCTATTTCCATGTCACTTTCCTTAGATTCAATATATAAATGAGATCATATGGCAATTATTTTTCTGTGTCATGCTCATTTCATTTAACATAGTATCTTCTGGGTTCATCAATGTTATTGCAAACGACAATACAAAAAGCTGAGCAGTATTTTATTGTGTGTGTGTACAACATCTAAGAATCCATTTATCCGTTGATGCTTAGGTGTTTTCATACCTCGGTTATTGAGAACGGGGCTGCAGCAGGGCTGAGGGTGTGCATTTCCCGAGGGAGCTAATTCCAGTCTCCTGCTCTCCGTACCCGGGCGGGACTGCTGGGTCACACGAGAATTCTAGTTTCAGTTTTGTGAGGAGCCTTCCCACTGTTTTCCAAACTGGCTTTAATAATTTATAAGACGACCGATAATATGAGAATTTGCTTCCCTCCCCATCCCACCAGCACTTGCTATACTTTGTCATTTTGATAACAGGAGTTCTAATTGGAGTGAAGTGATAAATTTTCATGGTTTTAATTTGCATTTAATTGGTGACTCGTGATATAAAGCGTTTTTTGCATACCTGTTTGCTATTTGTATGTTTTCTTTAAGAAATGTCTATTAGAGTCCTTTTACACACCTTTGAGAGCATTATCTATTCCTTGTTTTGAGTATTTTGAAGTCCTTGTGCAATTAATGGTAGTTCCTTATTATGTGACTTTAAGTAAAAAGCATACAATATCATTTTACATCACTAGAAACAGGGATAATTCATACCTTTGGGAGGAGTGAGTGGGTATTGATTGTAAGGCACCTTTGAAGGTTTCTGGAATACAGTTTTAGCTGGACAGTGTGATGCATTCTGAAATCCAAGGATGCCGGTATTATGGAAAACTGAAAAAATAGATTTCCAGGACATAATAATAGTCACTGCTCCATGCACTAAAAGCTTGACTTTTGTTTAACTATTTTACTTCATTGAAGAAAATGCCTAGTGTTGCCTATTGAGCTGCACATGAGGTAAAGAGAAGATTTACTCTAGAAAATTATTACCATGAAGACATTAAGTAAATTTAAATTAGAAAAAATTACTTTTGATTGAAGAAATTCATGCACCTTCTCCAGTGAAAAAGTAAATTCACCTGGACTAATATATCTCCTGGGTAGACTGTAGGTTGTTTATTTTGCAAGTTGTCTATGGGGAGGAGCATAGTGTCTCTGAGTTTATTGGTCCTACAGTATTAGATGACAAATACTGCCCAATCATAATCTCTCCCCCACCTTGAAACATCCTGTTTTAAATCATTTGAAACTATACATCCAAAATGGATAAACAGGCCTTCCTATAGTTTATTTCTCAAGCACTTCTAATCTCTGTTAGTATGACAATCTCTGAAGTGATAAAAGAGTAAAAATTCTCAGCAACAAAATTTCTTTGTTGACAATCTTTCCCAGCAATTATGGGGCAATGCTACAGGAACACCCGGAGGACTGTCCTTGAGAGAAGAGCAATCTTCTGCATTTTGGCTAAAACTGGCCCTATTTCCATGTGTTGACGTGTGTGGAGCTGGCTACTACTTTTCCTAATTCCCTCAATTGGCTTTTGACAACCCAAACTGGTCCAGCTGATGTGAAGTCTTTGAAGCAACATGACAATCAGTGTTGCCCCACCATGTAGCTCCTGAGAAGCATGTGTGGAAAGGGCAGGAGGGAGGGCCACACTCCACACTGTCAGCTGGGATTGAGCCTCAAAATAAGAGGCTATGACTTCTCAGAGCATAAAAGATTACACATCAGAGCTGAAGCACCAATCCCAAAACATGAGCTAATTCCTAGAACTGTGTTATGCAGATTTCTATTTTTGCATGTTGCAGAGGTGATTTCTGGCCCCCTACCTAGCCCAGCTTGCAGCACTCACATATTTCCCACCACTTCCACATTCACTCATCTCTGAGCCACTTCCTTCTTGACAAATTATTAAAACCTGGGTTTGGTCCTGGGCTGTGGCCTTTGTTCTGGTTAGTCATCACCTTAGCTGGACTTAGCACCCGCTTGGCTCCCCACAACTACAGATAGGCCTTAATGTCTTTATTCTCACCATGCGTTGCACTGGGAGTGGTAGATTGCAATTAACTCTCTAGCATTCCAGTAACTTTTACATGGGACTTTAAATATAAACTTCCTGGACTGCGACAAGGACCAGGAAGTGTTGTCTATAGGAAAACACAAGAGTTTGCGCTATTGCCCACACAGCACATGGTAAAAATAAATATAGAGCCCATTAATTGGTTCCAGTGAGTGCTAAGCCATCTTTTCTCCAAGAGTTAATATGTACCAATGCACTTATCTAAAACTAAAGGAGCTTTTTCAGGATCAGAGTAAATGGCCTTGTTAATTCGAAGTATTAAGGTATGACTTTAGCTACAATGCAGGTGTTACTACCAAAATCAGTGGGAACCTGGAGACCCAGAAGAAACATTGCTGAGATTTCTGGACTTCTTGTCTAGACCCTTTCTCCACCTCCTGAAACACTCGTGAAAACTCCAATCATTTACCTTTATTTCTCTTTTAGAAACTCCCCTGGCCCTCTTGACTTTTTGCTCTGTTCTGAGTAAAACTCTTGTCTCTTGCTATTTCAATCTTGGTAAATTCTTTCCCCACCCTTGTCCCAGGCCTTCCACGGCTATCTCACGCAGCACTTCCTTCTTGCTGTAACTCTAATTACAAAGTACCAGTCAACATCTTAGTCAATTTCTTCACACTTCAAATACTGACACCTGCAACACAAGGGAAGAGAGGTTTGTATTTCACCCATGTTGCGTAAGTTTCAGTCCCTTGCTGGCAGGGTGGTGGAAAGGCCTGAGTGTAGCAAGGGTGCTCATGTCATGGTGGCCAGGAAGCCTGGGCAGTGCAGAGGAGCTGGAAAGGAGACGCGTCCTTCTGGGTCACACCTGAATGATCTCCTGCTGCTGTGCTTCACCCCATTATGGGCCAACCTATTGATAAGTATAGTTCTCCCAAGATCTGTTCACCATCTACAACACAAAAATGTAAGAGATTGTGGGACATTTTGGACCAAAACCATAGCAGTCAATTTCTGTGTGTGTATGTATGTATGTATGTATGTATTATGTATCGATCAGCTATCTACCTATCTATCTTTTCTATCTACCTTCCTATTTATCATCTATCTATCATGGATCTATCTACTAGTGTGTATATATTGTTTCTGATAGTCTTTTGAGTGAGTTATCAGTTAAAATCTTATTTTCTAAGACAGAAGTTCATATTACAAGTTCATTGTAGGCTTCTATATATAGTTAGATGGTATATAGGCTTTTTAGATAATCCATACCATGTCTCTCATTATATTAAAAATAAGAGCCTTTTCTGTATCCATTCACTCAACTACAAATAAATGTATTTTGGTAAGTTCATGGCTAAAATGAAGTTCTTAAGGAAAACCTGGGATCTCTGTACTAGAAGATGCACCTTTTCTGTCTGTTCCTGAAAGGAGTATGGGGCTACCATAAATGCAACTGCAGAAGAGCAATGATGTCATTCATGGAATCTGCTTGTTTGCCATATGCTCTTGCTGTTCTCAAAGGCAAGTGGAAGGGTGCTTTCTTCTGTTAGGTGTCGCTGACCACAAAAAGGAATAACGACCTAGAGTAGCCCTTTTAAAGAGAAGTAAAGATAACCTGCTAACTCTTAAATTAAAAAGGCAAGAAGGCCTTTGGTATTGGCATTTGTCAGCTGTTCATTGCTGAGACTAGATGCCCAATGCCCGCCACTTAAAGAAGGGGTTTAGTTTTGCTCTTGTTTCCCGAGGTTCAGTCCGTAGTAGGCTGGCTCCAAGGCAAAAACGTTATGGCATGAAGGTAAGACAAAGCAAAACTGCTTATTGCATGGGAGCTGGGAGGCAGAATAGGTAACAACATCAGAGAGAAAGGGGCCGGGGATCCATTACAGTGCCTAGGATCATGCTAGCATGAGCCACCCAGACACAGCCAGAGTGCCTTCCACCAGTGTCCTGGGTAATTTCCAAACCAAACCAGTTAATACAGTCAAGCTTAACCTTCACAGTTTTCATTCAGTATTCAGTCTAGTTGTCTGAAGGAAGAATCTAGGTTCTGTCCCAATAGAAATCACTCATCCTGTTAGTATTCTCTTCACAAATAATCTCCAGGACCTAGGTATGAATGGAACACCTTGATCACAGCCATTAACTAATAGGGGCTGTGTTGCATCTTTGACTCATTTCATGCAAAGTGCCAGTTATATGACAAATGGTGGTATCTGGAAATGAACCTTTAAATTATTAAATTATTAAAATGCAGGTACTTGTTAAATTTTCAAATTACTACCAGATCCATTTTTTCTACATAAAAGGAACATTTATGAATCAAGAGCAATCACAATACTCACAGAGTTATCTTTAGAAAATGCTTGTCAAAACCTATATATGTAGCAAAGAACCCTTTGCAAGTCGTAGATTTCAGCAACAATTTTTACAGTGAAAGCAAATATAAATTGGCATATAAAAAGACCAAAACTTCATGATGGACTTCACTTCATAGAACTGTTTCGTCATTGCTGAAATGGTGATAATTATATTATTGTGATAATTATTAGATCTGACCATTCCTACTGTCTAACAAAGCATATCACCACAGGAACACCCTTGATAACCTTGAATTACTTCCACCCTAATTTTACTGATCACTGTGTGTTGAATATCCTAAAACTCAGCCATTAGTTGAATTACTAATTGGAAATTTTAGAAACAGAAAGTGACGTCATATTTGTTTTAAAAAATTTAAAAATAAAGTTTTAAGCCCCAATTTTAGTTTTTACTCTACAAGAATATGATGACGTTAAGCATTATGTATCTTATACACTCCATATATTTTAATGTCAGAAAATTTCAAGAAGATTGTGAAAACTTTGGGTTTATTTCAAAATAAACAAGGAAAAAGTGAGAAATGGACTTGATTTTCTTTTGACTCTCCTGGCAGATTATGTATGGAACCATTATGGTTCTATAATATAAACATAAATTGTGATGGTCAATATGGAGTATTAAGTTGATTAGCTTGGGTTCCACTGTAGGGATTAGGTAGGCCTATTCCTGAATGTGTCAGGGTAGTTTGTGGAGGTGTGGCCCTGAGATCTACATCTGGTCCTTCTCTGTGGTGCTGTTCCCTTGCTCTGCTTCTCAGCAACTATGAACTAAATATGTCAGCTGTGCCAGTCCCTTTCTACCATGATGCTCCTGTGGTGCAGCAGCTGACCATGGACTAAATCTTCAGGAACCATGAACCAAATAAATCTTCCCTTTAAATTATGTACATTGGGTGATTTGTTCCAAAGGCAAAAAGCCAACTAATATACAAAAATATCTGACAAACTACTTTGAAGTTAGCAATATGCAACATAATAACAATTGTTAATTTCCTATCATCTTGTTTTGAAATCCTGTACCATTTTTATTGATTTTTCTCTCTTCCTCTGTCTCTCTCTCTCTCTCTCTCTCTCTCTCTCTCTCTCTCTCCATACACACACACATACACACACAAAAGATGCCTTCATATTCTGTAGTACATATTTGAAAACTAAATAAATTTTATTGGATATGAAATTCTAATTTCTTTAAAGTTAATATGACTGTGAACTATTTACAATTAAGGCTTTACTTCATTAAAGCTCAGGTTGTAGAAGACCAGAAATGTTTTGTGCTCTCATTCAAATCCCACATTTCCACATGATGATGGAGATGAATGTGAGCAGATAGTTCTCCATGGTGATAATAGAGGGTGAAGAAGATCTCAGACATGGATGTGCCATGTAACAGTTTCAGTGTGGTTTCCTTGCAGACCTCAAAGTTTCATGGGTTGCATTTCTGGGCCCCAGTTCAGAGAAGTAAGAAGTGGTGGAACCTTGAGGGGATGAGACTTAATGGAGAGTGATTAGGTCACTGGGCACCATTCTCAAAGGAATTTAGGTCATTCTTAGGAGATCCTGGGTGACTCCCACTTTAATGAGACACTATGAAAGAACGAGGCTGGACCCTCTCTAGCCTCCAACTTCCTGCTTACTGTGTGACCTATTGCACACACTCCCAAGACAGTTGTTCTGTCTACCACAAGTCCCTTACCAGGTCTTGGAAGAAGCTAGTGCCATACTCCTGGACCTCCAGAACTGTGAGTTAAACACACACACACACACACACACACACACACCAACAACTTTCAATTAGCCAGATGTTTTCATCTATTTATTAAAGAAATACTTTCCCAATATATGCAATATATGGTAAAGGACATATTGGATACTGAACAGTCTTGGTTCTCAAACATATTACAGTCTGGCAAAGATGACCACATATTTGCTCACTATTGGGAAGATCTTCCATGGATAATATAATCTTGGAGTTAAAGGAGTCCCAAGGTAGGAAGAAGATGCTCTGAGTGTTGTAGACATACCCCAGGGAAGGTGACATATGGAATAAGGAGTTTTTATTGATATGAGTCATTGAGAGAGGTACTATGAAATATGTATAGTGAGTAAACCTTGGACCTGGTGGTGTGTTTGTCAGGATTCTCCAAAGAAATATATGTGTATATATTTTTCATTAATTATGGTAATTGGCTCCCTCAGTTATAAACCCATGGAGTCTGCTCTCTGCAAACTGGAGAATGGCTAGGGTGACAGGGTGCCTTGTTGATATAAGTCTCAGGATCTGAAGCCCAAGAACCAAGAGCTCCAGTGTCTGAGAGTAGGACAAGAACATTACAGGTCAAGCAGGCAAAATAATATACTTTTCCTCTACCTTTTGGGAAGGGTCATCTGTTTTCTAAGTTGTACTGATTCAGAGTTGCTAATCTCTTCTATAAAATCCTCACAGATACACTCCCCAAAAGTATCTGGACCTGGGCATTCTTTAACCTACTCAAGTTGACACATAAAGTCATTCATCATGGATGTATTGGGGGCAGCTATGCAATGGAGGCAGATTGACTGGTGCTCATAGAGGGCAGAATCCTTTCCAGACAGGACTGGAGAAACTTTTTATGTAGATTCTCAGTGCAGTAGAGAAATGCTGCATTTCAATATGTAAACTTAGCCTCTTGGTAAATATATTATATATCAGATATGTAAATAATACATGAGTTAACTCATGAAACTCTGACACAAGTAGAGATTTAATAAACTTTTCTTGACTTTTGTTTAAAAGCAATGATTTTCAACCTAGTGCCTTCTTCTCATGCAGGGGATATTTGGGGACAACTAGAGATATTTCAGCTGTCATGATGGAATGAGGGACACTTATAGTATCTACTAGGTGGAGGCCAAGGATGTCAACTTGCCTTACATTTAGAAAATCTCAGTTATGCATATCCATGAACTCTGTGCCAATTCTATCTTCCTTATACAGGTACTCTTTAGGTCACAGTTATAATAGTAACCTTTCTGAATTTGTGAGCATTGTACAAATAAGGGCTTAACATTTACAGAACATATTCAATAACTCTTAATTGTGACTACAGCCATATTTACATGCTCTGATTCTGATTCATTCCCTGATCAATGGTGTTTTACACGATTCAGGTACCAACAGCCCTCAAGTTTGATGTTAATTAATATTTCTCTGGTCTTGGAAAAATATGTCCACCAATGATCTTTGCCTTTTTGTAATACAGCAGGAAATTCCTAGGAACTAACTAAACTCAATCTCACTAAATCTTTCATATTCCTAAAGCTGTTACCATGAACTCCAAATATTTATTGAATTGATGTAATTTTATCATTTAATTGAGCTACAGACATAGGGTTTAAACCCTGAGCAATAGAAATAAAACATGGTGACCTGAAAGAGTATACCTAGTATTTTAGATTAAGTGTTGACACAAAACAATTTTGCAATAAAGGTTAGAATTGCATGCTTACTAAAAATGAATATTGACCACTGAAAGCCCATGATATGCGGAGCTTGAAACAATGTTGAGAATTTCTGAGTTGTAATTAGTTTTCCTTAATTGTGTCAAATATCTGAAATAACCAGATTTGAAAAACATAGTCTGGGAAGTTTTGTTCATGACACCCTGGCCCTGTTGTCTTCTGCTCTGTGGGGAGAGCACATATCATGGCAGGGAGCAAATGGTAGAATGAGCTGCTTACCTAGTGCTGGTCAACAGCTGCGAGAAAGATGCAGGGCCGTAGGGTCCCGCACATGGCCTTCAGGAGCATGGCCTCATGCGAGAATTCCAACAAGGCGTTCTGTTTAAAGTGTCTCCTAACTTTCATGGGCGGGGACCAGGTTTTTAACTTGTCCAGCCTGTAGCCAAGGCCTCATTCCTTACTCCTCCAAGGAGTGTATTGTATCACTAAATTTGGGGGGAACTTTGTTTTAATCCAAAGGACAGTATGATTGATTATCTATTATAAGCCATAGTGTATGTTATGAACAAGGAAGAATAGACTGGGGAAAAGTAGTCACAATGTATCAGTACAGAATGCAGACCTAAAGGGAGAGACATGCTAGTCACCTATTAAAGGTATAAGAAAAGCTATAGGAAAGCTATAAGTGAATCAGAGCTTGAACAGCTGTCAGCTGGAGATTGATGAGCTGAGCATTATAATTCTAGTTATTATAGTGCAATACACGGTTAGAAAATAATTGCTCCTGGGGAAGTTCAGGAAGCTGCCATAATGCTGGAAATGGGAGAGTAAGCATCAGAGACCACTAGACACCGGCAGTTCTGAATTTAGAAAACGTATTTTTAGATTTACATATTAAATACATGAGGAATTTAATTATGCAGGAGCATAATGGCTGTTTATTGAACAAATTGTTCACTGTAGAAGAAAGTTTAAAATTGAATATAAATATAGTATATAACATACATATATAAATATGTAAATATCATTCAAGTTGAACTATTGCTCTACTTCTATATATCTCATTATTTTATTTATCTTAGCAATTGATTTATAAATTGTTTAATCTTGTTAGTTCCTTTTAATAATAACTTCCCTCCGTGTTTAAATCAAATGAGCCTTTAGCTGCCTGATTTGCTCACTCACAGATGAATGAGATTTTCACATTCCGCAGCAGGGAAGTGGAAGCTTGTGGGAGAACTCTCACTGAATTTAAAAGTTTAGAAGCCACTAACACGGAGCCTCATGCTTGTGATGGACCCATATGATGCACAAACCCATGGAGAACATGGAGTGCAGACAGAAGGAGGGCATCAGCACATTCAGAAATCTAGTCTTTTCTGACTTTAGTGTCTGGTGACAGACATGGGTGCAGTTTTATTCTTAGGCATGTAGAGAGCCTGTTTTCCCAGCACCATTTATTAAAGAGGCCGTCTTTCTTTCAGTGAACACATGTTTGGACACTTTGTCAGAGATAAGGTGAGCTGAATGTGTTTGTAACTGTGTCTGCATTTTCTAATCTGTTCCATTGCTCCTCAGGTCTGTTCTTTTTGCCAGTACCATGCTGATTTTATCACAGTAGCTCTGTAGTATAATTTCAAGTCAGGGATTGTGATACCTCATAACTTGTCCGTGTTGTCCAGGATTGCCTTTGCTCTTCTAGATCTCTTCTGGTTCCAAAAGAATTTTAGGAGTATTTTCTCTACTTCTGTGAGGTATGCTAATGGTATTTGAATCAGGATTGCCTTTAACCTGTATAACAATTTTGGAAGTATGGGCATTTTACCTATGTTGATTCTTCCTATCCATGAGCAAGGGATATCTTTCTCTTTTCTGATATCCTCTTCAATCTCATTTTTCAGAGTACTGTAATTTTCAATATATAAATGTTTTGCTTCCTTTATTAGATTGATTCTTAAATATTTCATTTTCTTGGATGCTATTGTGAAGGGTGTGGTTTCTTTAATCTCTCTCAATAAATTTGCTGTTCGTGTACCAAAATGCTATCATTTTTTGAGTATTACCTTTGTAATTCAGCCATGCTACTGAATTTGTTTATTAACTCTAGGAGTCTTTTGGTGGAGTCTTTGGGGTCTTCTATGTAGACTATCATGTCATCTATGAATAATGATAATTTCACTTCTTCCTTTCCTATGCTTGTTCTTTTATTTCTCCCTCTTGTCTAATTGCTATGGATAGTGTTTGCAGAATTGTGTTGAAAAGGATTGGTGATAGTGGACATCCTTGTCTTGTTCCTGATTTTAGAGTGAATGCTTTCAGTCTTTGTTCATTTAGACAAAGTCAAAATAGGTCAAAGATCTAAATATTAAAGCAGAATCACTAAATCTCCTAGAAGAGAAAGTAGGACAAAATCTTGAAGACATGGGAGTAGGCACAGTCTTCATGAACAAAACCCGAACTACACAGGAAATACTTCAAAGTATCAGCAACTGGGATTTCATCCTATTGAAGGATCTGATCCTTTTGTACTGCAAAAGAAATCATCAATAGAGTGAAAAGACAACCCACAGAGTGGGAAAACATTTTACCTAACTGTACCTCAGACAAAGGATTTATATCTAGAACATATAAAGAATTAAAAAAAATCTGACCCCTCAAATTTAAAGACCCAATCCAAAAATGAGCATCTGAGATGAAAATGTACTTCTCAGATGAAGAAATACAAATGGCAAGTAAGTACATGAAAAAATGTTCAACATCATTGGTCATTTGAGAGATACAAATTAAAACAACACTGAGATTTCATCTTACCCCAGTAAGAATGGTTACTATCAAGAAATCAACCAAAAGTTGGAGGGGTTATGGGGAAAAAGAACCCTTCATCACTGTTGGTGGCAATGTAGATTGGTGCCACCACTTTAGAAATTAGTCTGGAGATTCCTCCAAAAATTAAGATTGGGGTCCCATTTAACTCAGCTGTTCCTTCTGCATATTTTCCCAGAAGAATTAAAAACATCACACCAAAGAAATATATGCGCACCTATATTTATAGCAGCATAATTTGTCATAGCAAAAATCTTGAAAACAACCCAAACGCCTATCAGCTGAGGAGTGGATAAAAAGATGTTGCATTTTTACATAATAGAGTATCACTGAGCTATAAAAAAGATAAACTAGAGGATTTTATAGGTAAATGGATGCAAGAAGGTACCATAATCATAAGTGAAATAAATCAGACTGGCATGTATAAATACTATATTATCTCCCTAGTGTTAAGAACCTGAAAACATAAATGAAATCTGAAAGTCACAATAGAAAGGGAAATAAACTGCTCAGTAGGGAAAAACAACTGGGATGAGGGAAGGGATAAGAGAAAGAAAGGGGTTGGGGATTTAGCTAGCGATAGAACGCTTGCCTAGCAAGCTGGAAGCCCTGGGTTCAGTCCTCAGCACCAAAAACAAAAACTTAAAAATCCCATCTGAGAAGAGAAAGAAAGGAGGAAAGGAAAAGAATACGCATACATACACAAGATAGCTAAGGTAATTGTACTACTAATTTCTATTCATTTATTGAAAGGAATAGTTAATGTTCAATTATTTGATCAATCTTGCATACCTATATCTGGTAATGTGAGCAACTACTTTGAAGATAATAATAAGTAATACAAAAATCACTGTTGATTTCCTATCATTTTGTTTGGAAATTTTGTATCATTTTTATAGATTTGTGTTGTTTTGTTTTTGTTCTTTTTTCTTTAAAATCATAATAATAAAAAAGAATTCTAGTCCTTTCTTAAAAAGAAATTTGTGATAAATGCTTGGATGTTTCTGATGTTTTATAATCGTGAACTTATTAATAATTGCCTGGAAGTCTTATATGGATGGCTTTTGCTTAAATAACGATAATGTCATTATCACAACTGGCCAATGTTTTTAATGAACATTATGAAGAAAAGCATACATTTTGATTTATTGGCAAATTTTATTTGAGAAAATGCTCAGTGCAGTTTTAAGGGAAGTCCTGAGTGGATGTAATCATTTCTGACATAAATAATAGAAGGTTCTGATTAAGCTCCCCTTATAAATAAGCTTAGAAAAGAAAATGAGGTGCTAGTGATGGTCCAGCATCCACAGAAGCCCAGGGAGCTAAAGGGATGCTGAGATCAGCCAAGCTGCTGAGGGCTCTTCTCCGCAGCAGACCACCAGCAGAGTTGCCTTCTCTAATTTACAGATAACATGTTAAGTACTTACTAGATTTAGCCAAATATCTTCTTTTCTTTTTAATCTCCCCCAAGCTAACTACAGGCTAGAAAGCATATTCCAGAGATTTGTAAAACACATTTTTTGAGAAATCTTTTTTAGAAAGCCAGGTATAAAACGCACAGAACTTAATGGAGCAACAGAAAGACAGTACCATGCGTCCCCCTATAAGCAGGAGAAACTAGAAGAAAACCTAGTGATGTTTTCTTGGGGCAAATGAAGAGATCTGTCAACTCAACATTCCACACCTGTCATAATATCATTCACAAAGTCATTTTCAAGAAAATAAAATTGAACAAGATTTATCCATCACAGAGCTACCTTCATGAACTGCATTTTTATGGTAGAAAGTTTGTGATACAGGTTGGAAACTCCAAAACGCACCTTTACAAGGTCATTCAAGATGGCAGACCTGTCAATAATTATGGATGGCCACCGTCTGTTACAGACTATGTTGACCATGACTTATGGGGTTTAAAATAAAGAGAATTAAATCAAATGACAGAGGTAGGGTATGAGAGAAAACAAAAGTAATTAAGGTGCTTAGAAATCATTGCCTTAAACAGTAAGAACGCTGCACTTTTGTAATTCAAGGATGTGTCTTATCCTTTGTGAGTAATCATTAAAATGTATAATAAGAGAGTCTTGTCATCTCATATATCTAACAAACTAATAGGAGAGTAAAATAGTGAAAAATAATTCAGGAGAAGCTTTTAAAAAGACAAGGAAAATGATTAGAAAAAATTAAAATGCAAGAAAAGGAGATGAATCTGTATGCAAATAAAGAGGTTAGTTGCTACAACTAAAGGGTACCTTTATCATCTAGAATGTAAAGAACAAGCAATTTGAAAACATTGGATAAGCTGGGCATCATGGCACAGGACTGTAATCCCAGAACTCAGGAGGCTGAGGCAGGATGATCACCTGAAATTCGAGGCTAGCTTGACTACTTAGTAAACTCAAGGCCAGTGCGAATTACATGGCGAGACGATCTTATCTCGAAAAAACAAAACAAAACACTAAAAATATTGGATGATGCAGATCCACACTTTGAGATGTCATTATGTTAATAAAATCTATTTATAGTCCAATAATGAAAGAGTATAAGCATAAACCTTTCTAAAATTTCTTCAAAAGCTTTTTGAATTCTCACTGAATATTTTCCCAAATGTGTAGAGTACCCACACACTAGTTCTGAATCCACTCACTGCTGGCTACCAAAAATAGTACTAAGTTTCCTTTGCTTTAGTTACTCTCTTTTCATTGAAGGACAATACCGGGCATCCACAGTTTAAAGAGGACAGGTTTTATTTTGGCTCACTGTGTGCAGAGGCCTCAAAAAGCATA
Source organism: Dinomys branickii (assembly GCA_004027595.1). Taxonomy (NCBI): domain Eukaryota; kingdom Metazoa; phylum Chordata; class Mammalia; order Rodentia; family Dinomyidae; genus Dinomys; species Dinomys branickii. The sequence continues at coordinate 6,111 of PVLD010015495.1, read as the reverse complement.
GTTGGCTCTCTCTAAGTCAGGTTGCATGGCAGAGGGGCCACAGAGTAGCAACAGGAAGCAGAGAGAGATCAAGGAGGAGCGGAGAGAGAGAGCCTATCAGGCATCCCAGTGACCACCTCCTCCAACCAGGCCTCCCCTCTCAGTGTCCCGTGTAGCTACAAACTCATCAGTGGGCCAGTGCACTGCTGAGTCTCATGCTCCTGTTCTCCAGTTACCTCTCCAAAGCTCCCGTATGAGCAGGTAATGCTTTGTTAGACACCTAGATGTAAAGCGCAACGATGTTCCATTTGAATTCAGAATTTTTAGACAGAACCATCATTCACCATTCTCTGTATAATTTAGTCAGTTACCAAGGCTAGAATTTGAGTGTTATTTAAACAAACAAACAAACAAAAAAAGGTTTTCTTTTCTCTCTATTCTTGCGAGTCTCAAAAGTGCTTGAACTAAACACCCAGTCCTTTGACCATGCTGGGAGGTTTTAGGAGAAATCATGCTTGCTTTGAGTCTCTACAGAGGAAGCTCATGGGCTTTCTTACAGGCATTTGTTTTGCTGTAGTGTAATACCTGAGACAAGATTGTTGATAAACAATAGAAATAGATTTCTTAGAGTTTTCAAAACTGGGAAATCCAAGATCGAGCATCAGCCAGTTGGTGTCTGGGGAAGAGCTGACCTTCATGGATCACGCAGTCTAAGCGTCCTGACGGGTGGAGGAGACCCAAAGGCTAACTGGAGGTGCTGACAAGCATCTGCCACCTTCATCAAATTATAAGTCGAAGAGCTGATCAAGCGAATACTACTCATGTGGTGTCCATTATAGGTTACTGAAGTTGATTGAAAAAAATTAAATACATATGTAAACTTCAGACAATAAAAATTGTGGCTTTGCTCTGCCATAAAGCTTTCCCACATTGCTGTCATTTCTAGATCTGCTCTCAGATCATATCACGTGAGAGACTGAGACAGGACAGCACTTTTTTTTCCATGTACGTTTCTTGTTTTTTGACTGTTTACTATCTAGGTCAAATCTTTGTTTTTCATCCTCCCTCAATCTTTCCTTGCTTCTCTCCCTTTCTGCCTTTTTCTCTCTCAAATAAGAACACACACACAGGTCTCTGCACAAGCTGCAAAGACACAAACAGGGAGCAATGAGTGAACTGGACAATTAAAGGAACCTGAAGGAAGCAAAGCTTGAATGGTGCTAAAAATAATGCTCAGTGGTAAAATATTTTAAAGCAAGGAAAAGGATAGACGTATATACACATTAAATATTCCCCCCTTTGCCTCCCTGCCCCCTTCCTTGGCCCACTACCTCTCCCCCTCCTTCCCTCTAACTTCTCGGTCTTTTCATTATAAATATGTGGAAAAGTGGCCATTATACTGTTTTACGTGTTTTAATGACCGAGATAATGCTTTAATTTTACAGAAAGTTATGTCACAAACAACAAATTACATATTTTTGATAAGCCATGTTTTATACTTATAAACACAAAATTCGCTTTCTTTCTTTGATGTTAGTATTTAAATACTAACTGTACAGATTTCAATTGGATATTTTTAATATTGTTATTGCAGTTATTAAACTAGTGTGTTTCATATACGACCTGTGCTTCTGAACTGACTAAAAAGAAGCTGTGTTAAAAAATATAAAAATCCATAAAGGACTTAAGTAATTTTTTCATTTTAAATTTTGTAATTGAAATATGGCCACTGCTGCTGACTTGGACGGGCAAGGTATCAGTCTTGCCAATTTGTTTTATATTCTGAATATACTTGAGCAGAAGAAGTTTAGACACCCTGGGGAATACTGAATGTCTTCTTAGAATACAAAGCAAGTAATGCTGCAGAAAGTATGTTGCAAACAGCTACAGAAAGAGAAGACTCAAAACATTTTACTTTTCTGAAAGTAATTACTTGAATAGCCAATCATCAAATACTTCATCAACACAAAAATGAATACTTTATAAACGATAATCAACTCTGCAAGTCATGTGTGCAGTCAACCAAAGACCAGTAAAACAGCTCACAAATAGAAATACAGCCACCTCTGGAGTAGAACTGAGTCAGGATTTGACAGTAGAATATCAAGTAAATCTTGGGCGAGGAAGGGTAAGTCTCTAGTTTGAAAATTACTGTAACAGTTTAGTTGCTGTAAAGTAACTACTACCCTGAGCCCTGGGGCCAATGATTGCACTTGCAGGTCCATTCTTCCTTTTAGGAAAAAACAAAATGACTGATCACTTCAAAATGGGTTTCCTTAATGTTCTTAGTCAATTTCTTCCAAATAGACTGAATGCAGCAAATACATTAAGGACTACTTTGTAAATACCCAGATACAATGCAAATGTTTGATTAGAGTTCTTACAATTATTTTGCAAGATTTGTGAAATAAAATCTATGTCTCTACTGGTGTAGATTTTAATTATCAGTAAAATTATTGTAGGAGTATACAAACATAAGAGACTATTAAATAATTACCCTATTATTTATGACCTTGAAACACTTTATTTTGTGGCAAATAAGCATTTTATTTTTCTGCATTAAATGCATGTGCAAAATTGGTGGTTCAGTTTTAGAGACCCTATGTGGAAAACTGCATCCCTCTAAAATATATAATTTGTATGCTGAGCTTTCTACTAAAATTCATCTCATATGAGGTTGGTTGGGACCTTTTTAGTATCAGAAATTTGGATTATTCAGGTTACCTAGATTTCCATAATTTTTCTAAATATTTCATCATATTATGTTGAAATATTTATGAAGGTTCCTCCTTCAGTATTACCTTTTGTCCTGTGTCCTTTACCCAACCCGGGTGGTTGAGATTTTTCTAACTTCATTGTCTCAGAGAAGGGTTTACATAGGAGAATATCCAGCCAATTGTTATAGAAGTACTTTAAAAGATGCTGTTGTTGGAGGGGGAGCAGGTTAGGGACAACTTCCTAGGCTTGGGTAATATGTTTTATAAAATACTTAATGAAGGATTCCTGCTCCCAAGGCAGGAAAATAATCCCAAATTTTCAAGATGTGGAGTTCAGTTTGACTGAAAAGACACTGTGGCATTAAGGAAAAAAAGACATTGATCTCTGCCAACCAATCCCTTACCCAGCAAAGTGTGAGTCCCAGTTTTAGTGGAAGGGACCAGTCAAATAACATGAGATATAAGGCGAATCCAAAAGTTGAAGGAAAATATGCCACTCTACACAGTAGAGGCTCAACAATGTAGGAAGGTCCCACAAAGACATGATTTGTTGTATAGCTAAAGCATTTATGACCTAAGACTTAGAGGAAGCTGAGAGACACGAAAAGATCTTGTGATTCAAGAAGATATAACATGTGGATCCATGATCCAAGGCTGTGTCCACATATTTACACACATGTGCACGTTTAGACACATGTGTGCAAGTACCTGCACATATATGTAAGGGACAGTCAGTGTGAACGTGCATTTCCGATTCACTCGTTCTCTGTTATTCTCACTTGCAGTGATGTCAATATCATTGTCCTGCTTAAAGTTCCTGGAAGTTTTCACAACCTCAAAGAATGATTGGGGGGAAGAATTGGAAATGGACCTCTTATAAATTTCCACCATGTAGCTAAATGAGGGCTCAGTTATCATAAAAAATAATAAATGATGAAACTTGAGTTTGTGTTCTAAGCTGCAAACTTGTCACTGTTGAACAAATGCACTGGGCACAGGAAATGGTCCCAGAGAGAGCCTTGGGGAATTCAGCCCTTCTTCCAGGACCCTGTAGCTGGTGATGGTGAGTCAGAGGCTCTGATAACACAGTGGTAGCTCTGGAAGCTGTTTCTTCAGCTCTTCTGTGTTTCCTACTCCCTGCTCTAGGGTTTCAACTTCATGATGACCCAGCTCTCTAATTTCTGCCTTGAAATTTCTGGCCAATCGTACAATACCTCTCACCTCCTCTCTGCTGTGGGAGGGCACTTACTGCTTTGCTAGAGATGGATGTACTCTTGCTACATTTTTACTTTAACATCCGAACCTTTCTGTTTTTCTCCATTTGTATGATATTCAATGTTTCTTGGGAATAGCTTTAAGAAACCAGGCACCACACTGTATTGATTTATGCTATTGCCCAGAACATTCTTTACAGGCAGTGCTTAAGTAAATTCCCTTCTTTGACCAATGATACAGAGGTGCAGGTCCTTAGCTCATGGCAAGTACTTGTACAGGGTAAACCCCAGGCTGTCTTCTGAGCAGTGCACATATGGAGAGAGTTTAAGTTCAGACATCAGGCATAATTGCCTTTGATGACCTGGGAGTTTGGAAGTCTTTCTGGGTCTCATTTCCTAAGGTTAGAGTTCTCTGGGGCCACTGCCAGCTGCTGTGCTGCCATTAAGGGGTGGGTTTCAGCAGCTGCAGTATTTGGTCTCCCTGAGTGGGCTCGTCCAATCTCTGGCGAGTCTGGACATAAGGAAAAGAGTGTCTTTGTTTCCTGCTGGTCCTGCTGCTTGAACAAATATTCACAAATTTGTTAACTTAAAACAATATAAATGTATTAACCTACTGTCTTATAGGTCAGAAGTCTAAGTGGTTGGCAGAACTTCTGAATATTATAGAGACAGCCATCTGTTTTCTTGCTTTTGACCATTTCTAGAAGTCGGCGATGCTATCACTCCCGTCACTCTTTTTGTCCCTACATCACATTCTCTGGATTATTTTCCTGTTTGCCTCCTCCGGTGACTCATGTTGTTATACACAGCCATAGTAATCTTTTCATGATAATCCAGAACAATCTCATCTTAAACTCTGTAACTTGAGTGCATCTGCAAAGCTCTCTGTACCATGTAAGACAACATAGTGACAGGACCTAGAGATTGGTACCTGGGTACCATTCCGTGGAGGGTAGCGTTATTTAGTCTACCACAGGGACACAGACAAAGATGAAGTTTGCCCATGTTTTCACCAACTCATTATCTACTTGCCATTTTGGGGGGGAGGGGTACCAGGAATCCTACCCAGGGCCTCATGTTTGCCAGGCAAGCGCTGTAGCATGAGCTTCATCTCCAGCCCTTGACTTGCCATTCTCAACAGTTGTTGAACAGTGTTTCAGTAACTTGACATATTGAACAATATTTCAATAACTTGAAGTGTTGCCTTATAAATGTACCTAATTATTGACCTGTGCAGAAAACCCACCTGTTTTAAACTGAATAAGACTAATGAGCCCTCTGGACAAAGACAGAATGTCCTCCTTCCAGTCTGTATGGCCACTGTACTTACAGCCTCTTCCTAGTAGTTGGGAAGAAGGAAGAATTTACGACCTTTCAACTGGGAAGTGTTAGAGAACACCAATATGGCAGTGTTTACATTCTGTAGTCTCTACCTTCTAATAACCTGATCTTCTCCAGACCAATAGAATTTAATTTTGTATTAATCCATATCAAGCTAAGCCCTCAATCAATTGCTTCTATTTTATCTTTGTAAAAACAACTCCACTGCTCCTCATCTATCCTCAAAGTGCTTAATTCGGCAAAATACTAGCTTACGCTTTGTGGTGGTTGAAGGAGATCTTAAAATCATGTTCAGCCTACCTATAGATCACTTTAAATTTTCTTTTGTTTGGTCTGATAATAATTATGTATTTGAATCTCTTAATAGTTATTTTTAAGCAAAACCATCAAACTAAGCAATTTAAAAGGTTTAGTAATAGAGGAGGCTCTAATTGCTTTGATATTAGTGAACATTTCAAAGTTAAGTCCAATAACATCTTTCTCTTAAATTTACTGGTGCTTTAAAATGGCATTTCACTGGGTATGGTGGCACATACCTCTAATCCCAGCACTTGGGAGGCTGAGGCAGGGCAATTCCTGGAAGTTTGAGGCCATCCTGGGCTACATAGTGAGGTCAAGTCCAGTGTGTATGACATAGTGAGACCCTGTTTCAATAGCAACAACAAAAATACAAAATAAAACAGCATTTTATAAACTATCATATTCAACAAGGTAAGTTTTGGCTATTTCCTTATAATCTTCATTTATTAAAAAATTTATTTCCAGAAAGAAAATCTCCAGTATAGTGATTAATTTTATATGTCAACTATGCAGGGCCATGGATTCCCAAACTTTTTTTTTTTTTTTTTTTTTTTTTTTTT